>JAECUM010060819.1:0-15000 GCA_016617855.1 Megalonaias nervosa
GAGAACTACATTTTGTAGCGGACACACTCGGGGATGTGAGGAGTTCATTCACTAGGTCAATACACGGCTGCCTGTAGTAAATCTGAACTCCGTTTCAAGGGCAAATATATGTATTTGTATGTGATATAAATAAAATATACGTACGGTATGTACGCTGTATCAATGATATACCACTCGTTGTATAAAGTTTTCATTAAAAGGAAACTCAGTAAGCTTCGTTTCCTTTTAATGAAAAATTTATACATCTCGTGGTATATAATTGATACAGCGTACATACTATATATATATATATACTGTTTGTTACTTTGCAAAAAATCGGGTCTTTCTGAGAAAATGGAGATCACGTGAGGTACCTGCTGGTGACAAGTGGTCAGTGAGCTATTGCTTTGTTGTTCCTAAGCCATTTCGAGAGGCGATTCTTAGATTAGACCACGAAACTCCCTTGACAGGTAATTTAGGAGTCAATGAGACTGATCACAAGATCATGACAGATATGTGTTGGCCGAAAATAAAATGTGATGTTTGTAAATACTGTAGATCTTGTCACACCTGTAAAATGGTAGGTAAACCAAATCAGAAGATACATAATTCTGACCTGCAATCAATTCATGCATTTTCACGAACAATTTAGCAGAATGATAGTTGATTGTGTCGGTCACTTACCTAAAACCAAGTCAGGCAACCAACACTTGTGGACCGTAATGTGTGCATCCACAAGTGTTCCAGAAGAAATTCCTTTGAGGAATATTAAAACTAAGACCATAGTAGAAGCTTTGATCAAGGGTTTTTTTTCCTCATATCTTGGCCTTCCCAAATCTGTTCAGTCTGATCAAGGGTCAAAGTTTATATCTGGAATTTTCGAGGAAGTTGTGAATGAATTATGCATTAGTAGTTTAAGTCTTTTGTCTGTCACCCCGAGTGTTAGAAAGATTGAAGAATATGATTACTTTGATACTGGAAAAGATTGGGACGAGGATATCCATTTGCTGTTCTTTTCTGTTAGGGGATCAGCTGAGGAATCATTAGATTTTAATCCTTTTTTGAACTAGATTTTAGGCTATTCGTCGATAACATTAAAGTAACTGAAAGAGAAACTTCTTTCAATGAAGATGCAGATATTCTTGAGTATATCTCTGATTACAAATATGAGTTCTCAAAAGCTTGTGAAGTAGCAAGAACTAATCTTTCATCTACTCAGTCAAAAAATAAATTCAGATCTGATATAACAAATCGTTCTGGCTCTCATGCCTATACCTCCAAATCTTCAGGTTATGTAAAATGGTCCTTATTCAGTTAAAAAGGAAGTAATTGACTTAAATTGTATCAATAACACTGTTGGCAGGCGAAAAATAAAAACACCTTCGCCATTTAAATATGTTAAAGGAGTATATTGAGAGAGATAGCCCTGTTAATTATTCGGTCAGTTTAGTTGTACCTGTGCCACAAAGTGAGGATTTAAATGATGGAATGTAATTAGCCTATCATGACTTTGGCTTAGTCAATCTTCGGAATTAAGAAATATTGACTAATTTGGAACAGAATCTGTCCCATCTACAGCCACAGGAAACAAAACTCAAACAGCTATTATGCGAATATAAGCAATTGTTTCCAGATGTTCCAAAACAAACAAATCCAATCTACCATGTTGAAATTTTACCATTCTAAACGTGTGGAACATCCTTATAGGATGAATAGGAAGATTCCTGTGAAAAAATATTTTGAAAAATAAATTCAGTATTTCCGGGAGAATGATTTTATAGAACTAAGTAAAGTTATCTGGAGTTTAACGTGTATTATAGTGCTGAAACCAGATAATACTTCCTCAGGTGCACCGACTATAGAAAAGTGAACAGTTCATTTCAAGGCCAAGAATCAATAACTGTATGGACAAAATTGGAAATGAAAACTTGTCACCAGTTTTGACCTTTCGAAAGGAGTCTGGTACATTCTGGTAAATAGACATTATCGATATAAAGTGATGCCGTTTGGGATAAAAGGTCTGCCTTCAACTTTCCAGCTTTCATGAACACGATTACATCTGGTTTAGATAATTGTGACGCGTACATTAACGATATCATTATCTAAAACGAGACATGGGAATATCATTTGGGAACCATTTGGAAAGTCTTTCATCAACTCAGGATGTTAATTTGACAATTAATTTAGGTAAAACTGAGTTTTGCCGTGCCTGTGTTACACTTTTTAATGCTTATTGTGGGACACGGTGAAGTTAAACCTATGGAAGTTAAGGTTAAGGCTATCTGTAAATTCCTTGTGCGTATCAGTAAGATGCAATTGATGCAAATTTTGGGTATGGCTGGCAAATTATGCTACAATTATTTCTGAAAAACACTTGGAAGCTTTGTATAAGTTAAAGGGCAGAAGAAAGTTTTATCGTATAAATGTTTCTTTTTCTTTATGAGGGGCGGTGTAATGTATACTTCATTTGTATTATGTGTTACCTTTTTTCTCTGTATATTTAATTTGTATGGTATGACTGATTAAAAGCAAGTTGTTTAAGAATTATATGTGAAAATGTCCATCATCCCGGTTCTTTAATTGTGTCTTAGCTCTTTATGTAGCTCTTTGTTTCTTTAAATTCTGAATTACTCATTCCATTTCTTAAAACCATCCATAGTTTAATTAATAAGTTGTGTTTCTATTAATATGTATGAGGATTTATTTGTGTGAACTATTCACTGGAATTACAATGTGCTCCATAACACCTTATGACTAAATCACTATTTGGGGATTATTGTGAATTTATTCAAGGATATTTTGGATTATAGCAATGTGATACATCAAAACCGTTGGTACAACATTACATTGAATAATAGAATTCATTCGGAATACCACCGGAATTCATTCAAAATGATCTATATGTTTTGACTTGTGATAGAACGTTTGGGATTTAATTCTCATTATTGTACTTTTTATTCTAGGGATACATTATTTGGTGAAATTTACAAAACGTTGGTTTTTGCTATTTTCTGCTAGATAATTTACTCGTAACACTAACTGCATCAAGTTATCGCCTATGGAGCACAAAACTATCTAATATCAACCAACCTGATATCTACCTTACAACATCCAGTTATCAACTATCCACAACCAAATTTATTTATCAACCTGCAACCAGTTAGCTAATATCCATCAACTAGTTATCTATTATCAACATCAAGTTATCTGCTATCCAGTAGCCAGGTTATTTTACATCCACCTCCCAGTTATCTCCTATCTATCAACATATTACAGAGCATATGATACCCATTTATCTACTATCTACATTCTAGTTTCTTTATTAGCCACTGCCGGGTTCACTGTACCCTGTTATCTACAATCCAGAAATCGGTTATCCAGTATACAATACCTAGTTATCCACTATCCACTTCCCAGTTATCTACTACTCAGTTTATTTACTATTCTGTAACCAGTTATCTAATTTCCACCAGCCAGTTATCTACTATCAACACCCAGTTATCTACTATCCAGTACCCAGTATATTTAATATCCAGTACCCAGCGGACTACTATCCACGGCCCAGTTAATTTAATATCCAGTACCCAGCGGACTACTATCCACGGCCCAGTTAATTTAATATCCGGTTGTCTGATATAAAGAAACATTTATCTACTATACAATACCCGGTTATCAACTATCCACTAACCAGTTTATTTACAATCCAGTAGTAAGAGGCGAGTGCGAGTTAAAAATTAAATTTCCTGAATTTGAAGTTTTCCTTTAGCGCATGCATTAATGTTCCACAAAAAATAGACATTACAATTAATGGACTTCTGTCATTAGTGTTACATCAAATTCTATGGAAGGAGGGCACATTTTGGACGTCATATGGTGTGTGTGTGTATGTGTGTGTGTATGTGCTAGTGGCCACATTTCATGGCTTTCGTTTATCTACAGGTACTTTCTAGCAAATTCATGAACAGTAAATGCAGAAACATGACATAAAAACCCTTATCCTTTGCACGAAAAACTTATTTCAAAAGTGTTACTAATACAACTGCTGTACCCTAGTGTTATTTCAAACTAGATACATACATACATGTTTACCATAGTTTAATTATTACTTCAATTTTTTTTTATTTAAAACATTAATGTTCATGTGTGTAAGGTTTACCTTGAATTCTATTTCCATTTTTAATAAGTTCTAAATCTCTATACTTATCATAAGATTTACCTTGAATTCTATTTCTAGGCATCTATATCTACCATTTTTAATAAGTTCTAAATCTCTATACTTATCATAAGATTTACCTTAATTCTATTTCCATTTTTAATAAGTTCTAAATCTCTATACTTATCATAAGATTTACCTTGAATTCCAAGTTCTAAATATCTATACTTATCATAAATTAAAAGCTATAGCAAGGATAGTCCAAAGTATAGTGAGCGGTCAAGATAGTCTAGTACTGTAAGTCTATGGTCAATAAAATAAGCCTTCTTTAATATCTTTCTAAATGTATCTCGTTTCTGCAGCAAGTTCTTCCACCAATTTTCTAGTCCATAATATCTTCAATTTTCAAACAATTTCTATCACTTTGTCGAGAATATTTCGTCTTCAAAAATTTTAAACTCTGTTTGCAGTGCTTTCAGTAATTCAAGAAACATTATATTCTAGTCCATTACCGTTCCGTCAGTTCCGTTCATGCTATCGTTCCTTTTCAAATTCTGTGTCATAGTCCATTTGTGTTCAAATTTCTTTATCTCTTTTTGATTCTTCTCCCATGCGACATTTTCTTTACGAAGTAAGGCAATTCATTGTGGCGTTCCTTCTACTAGTAGTTGCGATCCATCTTCATCGGCTTTCCTCAACTTTGTAGTGGCAATCCATTTGGAGATTTATTTACCAATGACTTTACTTGTCCAACAGGAGTTTAAGATCCTAAGATGACATCAAAACTTCAAAATCCTTCATGTACACATTCAAAATGATTACAACGATCTGGGATCTCGCTAGCTAAATAGGACAAGGTTACCAGTACTTCCTGGATCAGGAGCAATTTTATTGGATGGCCTGCAGTGACAGCAATAGTGTCAATGGATGGAACATTGTGCCGGACTCAACATGCTACTAAAATAGAAATATGCAAAAGGACTACCTATCTATCTATCTATCTATCTATCTATCTATCTATATATATATATATATATATATATATATATATATATATATATATATATATATATATATATATATATATATATATATATATATATATATATATATAGAGAGAGAGAGAGAGAGAGAGAGAGAGAGAGAGAGAGAGAGAGAGAGAGAGAGAGATACAGGTACATCATTCTAGTCAGTGAAGCCAACTACCTATACACACTTCCTGGTAAGTATCAAGAGCAGGTAACGCACAAGACGAATGTCTTTCTCACACATATTTCTATAAAGTACACGTTAGCAGTAAATGCGTAAGGCACACCATTGCTCTTGAGGCTAAAGAACTTATTCGTATAAGCTTGACTGTTTCTGCAAAAGTGTCTGATATCTAACTATTTCTCTAAAATCACGCAACATTCAACTTCAAAAGTAACAATAGGTAGTGTTCATGCTCTTTTTTCATACTGCGCGCGTGCTGTAAAGAATCGGGCACATTTCCATGAAGTAGATTCTGTATTTTCAATAGGTGTTAATAAATAAATCTATATTGATAGCATTTTATGTTATTTTCAACATGAACAATCAAAAAATAAAATATCTTGAGACCTGCAGAATGTTAGATTCAACAGATAGTACCTAAACATATATGGTTGTGAAAAATAATCCCAACGTATATTAAGCATACCATTATGACACAACATATCCAGATCATTTTTGCATTTAAGTTTTCTTTCCGAGAAGCTGTCTCACTCTGGAAGCGAAATGAAACTCGTTCGGATTCAGCAAGTTAAACTTGTATGTTCATTAAAGGGGAAAGGTGTGGGAAAGCCCAAACATTGAAACATGTCCAAACAATGATAAACATTGAAACAAGTCCAAAAATGTTAAATAAGTAAACGGGTCCAAAAGACAAATGTTGTTGTTCGTAAAAGGACACCCCAGAGACATTGATAATATCATCTGTCCTACGAGGGCGATATCTGAGGTAGTCACAATATATTGTTGACGGACGAAGGACGCAAAGGATGCGATCAATGGGCAAGGCAAATTTAAGTAAATGAGTTCATGTTTCTCCTACAGATACGTTTTGTTGGCATTAGTCTTTGAATGTTACCATTCTCAGGTGTGTCAGCGCTTGATCCAGTGCGCTAACAAGATACTGTTAGTTTTACCAGCCGTTTAAAGTAACAAGAATGGAAAGCAAATATAATTGTCGCTTCTGAAAATGGCACTGATGTGCTGAAACGAAAACGTGCTAGCCAAATTTTATTATCTCTCCTGTTACGAACAAAAGCTTAGTCAGGCAGGGTATAACGGATAAAATTGACATCAACAGATAATAAATCTAGATATTTTGACAGGTCTTTCGCAACGGATAATTATTAAATTGGGATCCTTAGTTTGAAAATCTGGCCACCTTTGAAATACAACTACTGTAAAATCAATATTTATCACTCCCTCTCTCTCTCTCTTGTCTTATTGTTCTCTCTCTCTCTCTCTCTCTCTCTCTCTCTTTTATAAAGCAATATACTGTAGAAACTAGCCAGTAGAGTTGGGTACCGCGAAAAGTTTTATACGGCGGTATTTCTGAACGTATCGCGATACATCCCACGGTATACTGCAGTTATATTAGAGACCGCCAATTCAATGTTTTCTGCAGGGGTCTGGCCCTGTTTTGTTTAATTTCGGTCTATTAATAGCTGGAAGAATATGTTACTCTGATTTATAGCAAAGTAACGCCATCTCATATCTAGTATCTGGAAAATATATTAATTCTCTTGAGAAAAACTGATAAAAGAATGTAGAATACCTGTATATATTTCTGAACGTACACACGACACGTACAACAGTATATCATACTTCTATTAGGGGCCAGCAATTGTTATGACTCTATCGCCTTAAACTATGTAACAGCAAGAAGCAAAACCAATTTTTCAGTATTACAACTCATCTCTGTTGTTGTTACGATTGTATATTCCTTTTCTGCAGGACATATTTTACACCAAGTCGATTTCTTCATCCCACCACCACGTCCATAACACACACACACACACATACACACACACACACACACAGGGAAAGAATGGCAAGAAAAAGAATGAAAAGAGATAGGTCTCTGGAAGAGGGAAATGTAATCCACATAAAATGAAAATTATGCCAACCCCTGCGATCACTGATATACTTATATTCGACTGTTTGTCTCATGATTTATTTAATTTTGTCTCGGTTATGTAGATTACATGTCTCTTGCCTGCTTTGTTCTTCTTGTCTACATTATTTGTGCACATGTACATTTCTCTTCTATCGCTAACTTTATAATATATATTTACCTATTGTTGCATATTCTTTATCAGGTTCCTGAATGTTGTTATTTGCCATATCAATATTTATTGCGTTATTTATTCCTAAACCATACACATCTGATGACTTTGTAAATTGTACAATACTACATATTTACATCAGCATATCACTGGGTAACAAAAACTTACCACCAATCCTAACTTTTGAATTTGAAATAAATGTCTGAATTCTTATTGAAATAATTTTAACTGAGTTATGTCATTCTTCACCTAAAATTAAATTTTCAATCGACATTATTATAAGTGTTTTGTACATTGAAACAGACAACATAATAGAAGTTCTGTTTGTTACTTTTTCAGGTGAAAATCAAAACAAAACAAAACGATAGCGGTGGGAAAGCAAAAGGTCGCAAACTGGATGAAAGGATAAATTCTATGATTGGTCATGATAGCTGTATACGATGCGCAGAAGATAGAGTCCAGGTGTAACGATTATGCAACTCAACTTTTTCCCAGTACGTATATTAAATAATGTCCTTGTACGTTTTGTGTCTGACAACTCTGAGGCCCTCTCTGACCAAATCAGTTCAAGGAAAGAGAAAGTACGCAAGAGCTTGATACGTAAACTAACCGCATTAATGACAGCTGACACTGTATGGTGTTGAAGTGTGAACAGATATGCATTCTATATATAGGACAAAGGAATACATTGTTTCATGTTAGACCTCAGACGTAGAGTATGATCTAATTACTTACCCATTGTTAAACTGTGCTTGTATGTGTTACACAACGGGTAAGAGATCGTTAGAACTGAGTCGCAAAGAAGGTTTCGTTGTAAACAGGATAAAAGTGGATCGCCTTTGATATGGGTAAGACAACGAGATTTGTTTAGCAAAAATAAAACCAAACCGAACAAAACAAAATGAAAGAAAAGCAACGACCCAAAAAAAAAAAAAAAAAAAAAATTAAAAAAAAATCTTAACAAAATGGTTGTTATTTGAAAACCTTTAATATAAAAATTAATTAAATAATTTTGACGTTTACAACACAGTTACTCAATGGCTGTTACTCCATGTTGGTAAATCTAGTTTGCAGAGGTAGAAAATTATAATTAGTTTTGAAGTTTATTGCTTGCAGAAATTGAAGAAAACCCAAAACAAATATATCTGACTGGTATCAACATTCTATGCAAATTCGCGTATTTACACAGAAATGTTCCATTTTATAATTTATTGTTTGTACGCACTGTTGGAACGGATAACATGCTTATTCATTATGATTGAATTATTGTAAATACAACATTTGCAATCCATACAAAAATAATTGAACTAAAAATTTCAGTAGAGTTCAACGTAAAATTAAGCTTAATCATCCTTCCTGTACTACCGTAAGAAACATGGCCACTTCTCAACAGTTTCGAGTCACCATTTTAACAGTATTATTTTCTTCGTGTAATAAGCAAATGAATAATACTAGATGCATTATAACGATTCATATTTGAATATAAACTGGTATGATCAGTATCATATATAAATATTACATGGATTCATGCAAAGAAAATGAACTAATATGAGAATACAGAAATGTTTATGTAAAACCAACTGAAAATAAATGGCCAATTTCGAATACGTAACCCACAAGTGTTGATGCATGAAAAAAATAGTTCCGTGTCATAAACTAGATGCACTTTAAAACATTAACACACATAAATGGTATAAAACAAATAACGCTGTAAGGCTATTGTACAACCAATTGAGAGAAAAACTGCATGATTTCAAGTCCTATATAAAATCATGAAAAGTGAAATAATAAAAACTATATTGGTAGGTTAGAATACAAAAGCAGATCAAATGAAATGAAGCCTACCCCTGTTGTAACTTAAACGAAGCATTCAAAAATACTAGAAAGGAATTTGCATCAAAGTATGAAACATTTCGACAACAAACTTCCAAGCCATGCACTTGATGCTTAAACAAGGGAGGTATACAGCATTGTACTCTATTATTAACATTGATTGATCTAGCTTGAAAAGATAATGTTTGTTTTCTTTATTATGAATATTAATGCATCTGGCTTAAATCTAAGGAAATGAACGAGTCCTAGCACAATTATGGACTTAAGTAAAGTCACAGTTAAGTTGAGACTTTAGCATCTGAACATCGGGTGAACTGATGTCCATTGCGTGTCATTTCGATTCCAGTTTTTCTTAGTTGTCAATGCTATCCATATTATGCCTCAGGCCAAAACACGTTTTGAATATATGGACTAATTTTCCCATGTTTGGAAATACATGGACAGAGTCGCTAGAACGCAGAGGTTTGCAACACACTCCGCATCGACCGACTTCGCAGTGTTGGGAAATCTGAAAATAAGTCTCAACTTTTGAAGCAGCCTTATCAATTAGGTTTAAGTGCTCGGAGTATACAGCTCATGTGGAAATGATTGAGTTGTCGGGAATCTCTGCTATAGACAGTCCACGTCTTGCTGGCATACATGACGGTGGTGAGCACTGCAGCACGGAACACTCAGTTTGTGGTAAGACTGATTCCTCTGTGGTCTCACACATCCCCACGTAGGCTGATCTGGCTTTGGCAATTCTACTGTTAACCTCAATGTCAGTGATAACAGCTTTTGAAAGGTTGCTCCCCAAATGAGTGGAACTGTCAACAGCCTGGAGTTTCTGACCCTTCACTGTGATGCTAGGTTCACAATATGGCTTCTCAGGGGCAGGTTGGTACATGACTACAGTCTTTTTGGTGCTGATCGTGAGACCGTATTTGTCGCATGCCTCAGAGAACCTGTCCATGCTGATTTGCATGACTTATTCTGAGCTGGCAACTACGGCGCAGTCGTCAGAAAAGAGGAAGTCCTTGATGATTGTTTTCTTCAACTCTCGTGACTTCCTGCAGTCGCCTGGGGTTGAAAACTTCCGGTTAGTTACATGGATGCCCTTATCTCTGTTTTGGAGCGGATCTATGAGCATGAGAGTGAAAATCATGCTAAAGAGTGTGGGTTCCAGAATGCAGCTTGGTTTTTCTCCATTTGTGCCTGGAATGGCTTTTGGAGGTTTGCCATCGTCCATTACGTATGCCATGATGCCGTTGTGGAACTGGCGAACGACTGTGATGAACGTTATTCGGGCAACCGAATTTTGCCATCATCTTCTAAAGTCCATCTCTGCTGACTGTACTGATCGCCTTTGTCAGGTCAACGAAGGCTGTAAAGAAGTCTCTGTGTTGCTCCTGGAATTTCTCCTGGAGTTGTCGTGACGGTTGCCCTTTGGCTCGTAGAGGCGGACTATGTAGGCATCTTTAAATTCCTATAGGACCACTCCTTTATTCCATCTTGGAAGAGATCTGTGAGCTTCTGCAACAGTACAGTTCTCCCAGATTTGTACACCTCTGCAGGTATGGCAACAGATCCTGGAGCATTTCCAAAGGACAGTTGACTGATGGCTTTCTTAACTTCTTGCACTCTGGGTGGAGTGTCCAGCTGAGCATTAGTTTCCACTTGATGCAAGAGTTATATGGCCTCATCGTTGATGGATGATGGACAGTTGGGGACGTTACTGAAGTGTTCGGCCCATCGCTTCAGGATCTGAGCCATGTCAGTAAGCGGTATTGTCTTCAACTGCACTGAAGAAGGGAGAGGACCCTGAGCACTGGGGCTATAAAACTTTTTCTGGGCGTTGTGGAAGCGCATTGAGTCGTTTCTGTCTGCATAGGTAAGAATCTCATCTGCTTTACTACTGAGCCAGGAGTCCTGCATCTTGCGAAGCTTCGACTGAACTGTCCTGCGCAAACTGGTGAAGGCTTCCCTCTTGGAGGCTGATGAAGGGTCGTTCAGAAGGGCTTTGTGTAGGCGGTATTTTTCTGCGAGCAGTGTCATTATCTTCTATAAGTTCTCATCGAATCACAGTCCTGGTTCTTGCGTGCTGCCTCTCTCATATGTAAGAGGATGGTGGAGTAGACAGTCTGTCTAATGGAAGCCCAGTCCTCTTCCTGAGTTGCCTGGCAAATCTGCAGGTCTTTAAGCTTGCTATCCAGGATCCTTAAGAGGCTTTCGGCAACTTAACTGTTTTTTGATAAGATACGTTTAGTCTCTTCAAAGTCTTTTTCTCTTAGGGACGTCTTTTAGGCTGGATGTGAAGATTGAACTTGGACACAATTAGCCTGTGGTCCGTCCAACAATCTGCACCACATGTGACGTTCATCGTTCATCACTTGTACATCCTTTCTGTCCTTCATCCCGATGATGACGTAGAGGAAGTCTGCTGCCCCACTGGTTAGAAAGTTTACAATATGTAACATAAAAATATTCGATGCAAAGTATCTTACCTCATTGGGTAGAGCAGACTTGATGTTTAATAGAAAATTATGTAACTAGTATATTACTGACACCAGGACATGAACATTATGTAGCTAGTATACTTTTGGCATCAGGACATGAACACAATGCAGCTAGTATCCTAGTGACATCAGGGCATGAACATTATGTAGCTAGTACACTAGCAACACCAAGACAAGAAGGGTACTCGTACCTACGCCTTTCTTGACCAACTCGTAGGTCACCATTAGGAAACTGTAAACATTTATCTATTGTGTACTAATACCGTAAATACAATAAAGTCTCCAGTTTGACAGACTGTGTACTCAGTTTCACAGAATTAAATAAATGTGTGTCAAATGGTGTGTCTAACACAATAAGGGATTCATTACTAAATTGTTTTGGCACTGAACTTCGTTTCGGAGTCAGTTTCACAAATTTGGAGGGTGTCGTTGCTTTTGCTGGGGAAAATATGGAAGCTTTAGAATGTGAACTCTTTTGATTCTTAATCACATATGTTTTGCGTCAAGCATATGATGAGGAACTTGGATGACAAAGAATAATATACGAGTAGTTATGAATGATTATACACTATGTGATCAAAAGTAATGAACTTGTATAAGCAAACTACTATATTTTGGGACATGCGAGAACTTAAATGTTGATCAGTCACCTGTCTTCATTCACTATACCTATAACAAATCGTTCTGTGTGGTACTTTAAACTACTATGTTAAGAGAAATATATTGCTAACAAATGCCATTTAGGGTGCATTTTATCTCAGATAATCGTTACATATTCATGTGAACTAATCTGTGTCCACTATCCTGGCTGATATAAACTCGTATGTATTTATAAATGTGGTTAATGTTAGCGTTGTCACCATAAACGCTATAAAGCGCACAGACGGTAGATGTTAACATTGGCTCTATTTGATGACCAAAAATTATGTCGAATTATAGCTTTCTATGAAAAGTCTAGATATTTTTGTGTTACCCTCAGCGGGCTTTCTTGCTTTCGCCACCTAGACTCCAAACCATATTTCTGCTCATTTATAAGGACTGCCATAGAGCTTATGCTGAACTAAAACATAAACACTTTGCATGAATAGCGTGCAGGAACAGTACTCTCAACTGCAATATAGAAACAATAAACTGGAAACATGTGAACAGCACATTTATTGATTATATTAGTCAAGGCTTCTTTTAACCCTACCAATATTTTCACTGAGAAATATATGCATAGACGACATCAAAAATTGATTTCGTATCATAAAAAGTTATGTTCTTTGGAAAAGATTGACAGCTACGATTTTGTTTCCATTTAATAGTGTCTCATAATCAATGTTAATATTCATAACTTATAATCTGTGATAAAACTTATTTCTTGTTTTATTAAATAGTCTGCATTCAAAAGAAAATTATGGTCATTTTGTATTAGAAATTCAAAAGAACAAGAATGATCGCCAGTAAGAGTGCAGCTAAATAAATGATAATTTATCAAACTACATTTGTGTCTTAAACGCATTAACAACACAGAGGATTGCTTAATACCAAGTGCTAAATAACTAGGAGCAACATTTTACACTCGATAATTTCTTATATAAAGGTTGGAGATGAACAATTCTTTATGGATTGTGCTGATCTATTCATGAGTCGAAACGTGTGCATATGCATTTTTGAACAGAGGTACTACATTGGAATTGATTGGTATCGTTCGAGTTTTTCAGATTATAATGCAATAAGGTGTTGTAAATGAATTATATGATCCCGAGACTGGTTGTTGATAATTTTGGTAGAATTACAGAGATGGATGTCTCCTTTCTGCTAGAGTAGGCCATACAGTTTCAGAATAAAAGGTTTCGCTGCTGGCAAATTTTGGAAGTCCAGAAACTATTCTCATTACTTGAAACTACTTTTTCAAGTTTTTCGGAATCTAATTTAGTACGGAAAATCTCATTGTTATGCATATTCCAGAACTGAGCCAACGTACATAACATAAATTTTATTCAGGTTATGTTTTGATAATACATATTTCAATTTCTCCAGTCCTCCAATGAGATAGAAAAGGAATAAGTCACAGATTCAGTATGGTTACTCCAAGAGCCAGTGGATGATTAAATAATTCCCATAATTTCCAAATATCGATGTGATGTAGCAAAACTAATCGCTTGAGATCTTCTTGTAGCGAATTGTCCAAAATTTGAGAATTCATTTCAGACCACGACTCTCTGAGTCCTTTTAGCTAAGCAATTATCTATTGATTCCAACATATATTTTTAGTAATTCCGTAGTTATTCAGCTTAAACAGAACTCCCCTTAGCCACACTATATCAAACGCTTCAGAAATATCACATAATATAATGCAGGAAATTTTGCTTCGATCAGTTGTATTGTAGACGTTATGATAATTATCCATGAGCTGATATTTGAATGAAAGACCAAAACCAAATTGCAAAGAAAATAATATTCATAGAAATAAGTATTTAAAAACCGATCTTTCGAAAATTCCTAAAGTTACTCAAAAGGGCCATGAGTCTGTAATTTGACAAAAGCGATTTGTCATCCTTCTTGAATATTGGCACTACATGTTACCTTTCCATTGATTTAGAAATTGTCATAAATGTGACGAATTACTAAAAGGAGTAATAGTGGGTTGAACATTGAAAATGTTGTTTTCTTAAGTAAGACGCGGCTAACATGATATGGACCAGAGGATTGTTTGTGTTGTAGTGTGGCAATTATGTCGATAATGTCACTTTCCGTTAATTGGATTTGATTCAGTGCGTGTCGAGTCTTCTATTCAAGAAAAGAAACCCTATTTCGTGAGCATCAATAAAGGAGATCGCGTAAAATAGTTAAAAAGTAAACATGCTTTTTCAGAATTCGATTTGACAAGATCTGAATCATTAATATGAAGGGGAAGAATTTTTTTACCATCCGATACATTCTTTGTAATAAATTTCATTATATCCTGTTACGACTCTGTTCATAAACTACGTAGCAGAAAGAAGCAAAACCAACAAGTTTTGTAAAACTTAACAAATAATTTAATTTTATAAGTTAAAAAATGAATATGTAAGAGGAACTTACAGTATGATGAATTAAATCCAAAATTTAGTCCAAAAGAATCTAGTGTTAAGAATGAATTCTAGGTCCTGGAATGTATCGATGTGCCAACAGCCCCGATGCATCACAACGGCATTGTCCAGAACACCTTTGAAATTCACAATAATCACAGAATAAGATT
>JAECUM010060819.1:20000-21206 GCA_016617855.1 Megalonaias nervosa
TATCTGCTATGCTTAATTGTATTTTGTAATTGATCTTGTCCTAAATCAAGTTCATGGTCTACCTGATTAGGACATTTGTTTTGTAAACAACGTAATCAATGCCGAGTATTACTCTCTGAGTGTAGGCTAAATATTAGGATCATTATCGTAATCTGAATCAAGGACACTGATATTCCCCCATGGATAAACCTGCTGTATTTGATTTTTACCATGTTCTTTATCATAATTTTAGTAACAGATTGTATCTTGTTGACAAGATTAGTTTTCTAAAAATGAACTTTTGATCCTTATTCTGGTTTTATTATTGTGTCTTAGTTTTATATCTAATGTTGTTTACTTGAAACTGTTCTCATTATTGCGTTGACTTCTGAAACATAATCATTTTATTGTTGTGTCTAGTTTTTAATTTGGATTTATTTGATTACATTATTTCTTCACAGGAATTAGAAAGTGCTCAATAATATTCTTGAACAGAAATATTAATTGTGAATTATTGTTAATTCATAATGAACATCTTGTATTTTATTAATGTGAACATCAAAAGACAGTTGGCACATCTACACAATCCAAACCTCTGGCACGTGAACACGTTAGAGACTATAGGTACATTAACACATTCAGCACTGGAGTTTAGTTTGGAATACCACTGAAATTCAACTGGAACCTTATTCGTTTGGACTTGTGTTAGAATTTATATGACTATTTGGGATTTAATTCATAATACTGAATGTTCTTTTAAATTTTCACTTTTGTATTCTAGGGAAACAAATTATTTTTAAAAAAAAGTTTACAATACTTGATGGTCTTTCCTCTTTTCTGTTACTTAATTAAGACCATAAAGACGTGACACTTTTATTTCGTACTCATTTAAGACCGATAACAAAATGAATTTCCTTTGTGAATGTTATTATTATTATTTACACAGGTGCATATATAACATCACTTCATTACATATTCAAGGGACTGGACATCATTCTATTGCTCAAAATTAATGCTTATTATATTTTTGTTTTTCTTTTCAAGTAGTCTGTAGCAGTTTAAAGTTTGCTTTTATATTTATAAGTAATAGATGCCATAATGAAAGGCACGGAGGCAATATTAATAAGAAGCTGACAAGCCATGTTGCAATGATGTTTCAGTGTAACAAGGTTACAATTGGTCAGATTTAACTCTTGAGGAGGACCCCATATACTAAGGACTGCTGAA
>JAECUM010060820.1:0-12367 GCA_016617855.1 Megalonaias nervosa
AAAAAATAATCTGATGAGTAAATACATGAATAATAATCAAATTTCTATGATTAATGCAATTGTATATATAATAAAGCGAGATAACTCGGCTATCTCTCTGCGGAGTAAATTGAGCGATTATTTCCCTTACTACGTTACCTGTACAAACCCAGTTGTGTATAGCGTATTAGTCCGTCTGTCTGTTACATTAACGAACTATAACTTATACGCGCAAATTATTTTATGAATTTTGAAAAACTGAAGTACAGTTCTACATTCTATTAGTAATACAAGTTCTGTGAGACAGCACAAATATTATATATATATATATATATATATATATATATATATATATATATATATATATATATATATATATATATATATATATATATATATATATATATTTATATTTAAATTTAACTGTATTATTGATAAGAGAACGATGGCCGAAATGGTAAGACGGTTGGTCGTAGATCGAAGCTCTACAGACTCTCGCGTGTTCGAGTCTCCAAAAATGCTAAAGATATTATCTTGCATTTGGCGACTGATGCTTATTTAATTGGGGGAACCCGGAGAATTTCCTCGATATCCACAACAGACAAAATACACTCTCCTATCATACACCCTTGAGGGGTGTACCTTTTACATTCCCGGGGTTTTGTATGGGGGGAGAGTGTACAAAATCTGTTGGACGTAAACAAGATTCCCCCGTCATCACCATTTGTATATATTTCATGTTCATAGAATCATTAGGATAAGTTTATGTTTGTGCCGTCCAAAATCATAAACCATCTGTATATATTTCATAACCATACAATCATTAGGATAAGTTTATGTTTGTGCCGTCCAAAATCAAAATCATAAACCATCTATATATATTTCATAACCATATATCACAAACAAAACAGCTCCCTGACAAAAAAAAAAGTCATGGGAGCTAATATTTATTTTTATGTTAAATATATATATATATATATATATATATATATATATATATTTAACATAAAAATAAATATATATATATATATAATAAACCATGAAAACATCAATGATATTATCTGTGCTATTAAAACACTAAAACATAACGGAATAAAAATATCTGATAATCTCGACCCTCAGAAAATTATGTGCGATTTTGAATTACTGCAACAAAGAAAATTTGATAATAAATATACACTATCTTCAAACTACAGATTTATAAAATTAATTTATCAATCCATGCTTGAATCACTAGCTATGGTAAACGACAATCAGGTAAAGCTATTTGCACCTCTTGCACGTTCTATCGAAAATATTAAATCCGAACTGTCTCACGAGTACGAAAGAAAAAAGATTGTGGATAATCGTGTAATGCAATTAAGAAAGATTATGCTATCTGATTCTGTAAAAAATGATAATGACGCTGAGAGCGGTGAAGGTGAACCCCTGACAGAGTCAGTGACTGTAATTATGGCTAAACAAAACCCTTGGGAAAATTAACGTAGGTATCTCTCATGGATATGTTTCTATGGATACCTCATATTACATCCCAACCATATTTCAGTAGGTATCAAGTAATCATTAAAAATACGGTAGACTAAACGTATTGAAAATTTATTTTTTGTGTAAATCTTTTGGAAAAGGAAGATTTTTGTATATTTTCTGCGACAAATTGTACCGATCGTGGTACTATGTCAAAGTATTTGGCAGCAGAATTAATTGATTCAAAACTAATTTCTTCCCCAGTTTCTGTATTCACTGATTTAATAGCTCTCTTTCTGTATAATTTACACCTTCCTGTGTTTCCGGATTTACAATTTTGACTCTGTGTAGTAACTCGTAAATTAGAAATCGAATTATCAAGCTTATTGCCGTTGATGTGATCCACCACATACCCATCCTTGATCATTCCAAAATAACACTCGTAGGTAAATATATGAGATAAATATCCTTTTTTCTTGCTATTAGCAGTAAATCTAAGATAAACAGTATTATTAATACTACCGACTGGTTTTTTCAACCTGCAATTCCTGATGATACCATCGCGTGATGCTTCATAATTAGTAATGATTGGATGTGACACAAACTCATTTTGTTCCATTTATATATAATATTTATTTGTCTAAATCATTGTTTTTTGAAAATCTAGCCAAATAATCTTCTTCGGTTTTTATAGGAGAGTCAGCGTTATTTTTTTTGTCATAATATCGTTTTAAACTCTCTGTACTTTTTACCACCGCATTGTGCGCACAATTGAGTTTTTCCTCGCACTCCAGCACTACACACGATACACGGTTTTGGTCCTGTACTTCCATTTCTGACACATTGCATATGATAACTACAGTATTCATTCACGCATGTTCTGTTTCACGGAGACGTATAACCGATTTTTAACCAGTGGCATTGATTTGGTTGAATCATATACAAAAGATTAATGTTCAATTAAATACATACTTGCCCTAATTATAATATGGAGGAATTATCCGTTATTGAACCTTCCCCTGCTAGATTTGACCTTGACAGACTATCAGAATATAAATTTAGTACTTCGATGCAGGATCTGGCATTAATGGTAACCGAACGTATTCGTGAAGCAAAAAAGGAATTTCGTGATGATGGTGCAGTTCATGCATGGTCAACATTCAGAGTTGGAAATGTTACTAATATGATGAATGACAAACGAGGAAAAGTAATTATTAATCACCTTGATAATCAAAAATATTTTATTTTAATAAAATTTATTGTAGAGACAGATGACTATATCTGGATTATTCGTGATAAGCGTGATCCAGTCCGTGTGCAGTCCGGGGGTAATATTGTTCTCTTAAATAACAGATCCAAACCTGGAATACTTACTGGTGTTGATAAGCCTTACTATATACAAAGTTATCCAGCGACTGCAGTTGTCTATGGAATATATTCGCTGAATGATAAACCTAATGTTGCAGATCTCAAGCCGATGAAAATATCATCCTTGACTTCGTCAAGGGTAAACTGTGTAGCTGAACGAGTTACAGAACATTTTACAAATGCGATACGTGGTAATGGCTTAACAGATTTAAGACGTAAAAAAATAAATGCATAGGCAGAGTCGGTTAAAGATACCGGAGCGTCTATCAGCGACGTTGCTGAGCTAGAGAAAAAATTAAGATTTCCAATAACAGTAAAAACATTAACTGGAGAGATTTTGTACAAACCGAAATATATAAAAAATGGAACTTCGATAGATATTATTGATCATAACGCGCACGCATGGACTGCTGCAGTAACAATATTTCCACGAGATAGAACGGTTAAATTTTATGATGGTGATATCTTTGATTTTATTAAAAATATTAGTAAAACCGATCCTGTTTCTGTTTGGTTATTTCAGAGTTCGGAATATAATCATTATGATCAATTTGTACGACCTAATGGTGATATTTATCGTACAGAATTTCTCCATGAGGAAATGGAACATCTTGCGCAACGCCTTTGGCGTGAATATACCTCTGATGATGTCATAGTTAGACAATTATTGAATAACTGTTTTACTGTTCCGTCAGTCGCTGCTCATTTCGCTCAGGAGAAAAATTCATGGAAAACGACATGATCGGAATTTCTTGAAGATATCAAGAAAAGTTGTATAGAATATGGGCACGGTGGATTATGGAACACCAAATACAACCATAGTGATGTTATCTCGGTTGATATGGTAGCATGTTATCCTGGGAGTTTTCTTGGATATGGAGCATGTTCTAAATACTTTAAGAGATTCGGACATCCTACACATGACATGACTAGGGTTGCAATAAACGGACCCTTACCAGATTTTGACTTAACAGGATTTGCTCACGTAGAATCATTCGAGTTTAGAGAAGATCTCCATGCGATTACTTATATTTGGTTCGGAAGACATTTTTCAGAGCGATGTTGGGTTCCGATAGTACTATTGCGGTATATGCTTGATGTTGGATTTTTAATATCGTTGAGAGTAACTGAAGCGATTATATCGTATAATTCACAGAAGCAAGTTTGGTTACCAGAACCGAACAGATTTAATATCGATGATACCAGAAAAGAATTCCCTGATATTGATGAAGATTATATTATTAAAATAAATAAATGCAGGAACGAGCATGATGAAAAAATTTGCAAAGGATCTCGGTAGAAAAATAATCGGTAAGTTTACTCAAGGTGGTTCATACGATTATAAACGAGCGTGTACAAGATTGATTATGGACGATGCTGAACTAGATTTTATAATCGCTGATACATCGGAGAAAAACACATTTATAAACCGATGTAATGCTTATTTATCAGATGGAACAAAACTAGGTACCATTGTGAGCTACCTTGATGGCGACTCACCACAATTTACTCATTTAAGATCTCCGATGTTAGCTTATGTTTAGATAAACCTACTATCGATGATAAATAAATTTCCTCATCACGCTGTCAGAGTCGCTACGGATTCATTTTATGTACATAAAAATATAAAGATTTATTAAAACTCGGTAATGGTGAATGGGGAACATGGAGAATAAAACAAGAAAATATATTTAGTTATTCTGAATCTGCCGATGTTGAAATTGTGGAGACATATTACAGAAATAATAATCAAACATCAAAGTCATCTGCTCCATCTGTGTACGATCCTGTGGCTAGACATAAGACCGTTTATCTTAATGGGTGTGGAGGGTCAGGTAAAACAACTCGTGCGATTAATTTATTTATAAATAATAGTTTAGATATAATTGTTTTGACACCTACACATAAACTTGCTAGAGAAATAAAGCAACGAGGAGTAAAATCGTGTACATATCACAGTTTCTTTAGATGGTGCGGAGACATGTGTACTCCTGAGCGAATGGGTGAAAAATATATACCTAAATATATTATATGGGACGAGATATGCACGGTGTCGTTAGAAACACTAAAAACATTTCTTGAATGGTTATTGACAAAGAATACTGCTGTGATTATGTGCGGCGATCATGGTCAACCACCACCCTTTGTTGGACAGTCTCCACATGAATGGCTAAAGAATAACGTAAATTATTATGAAGAAATACATAATGACCATAGAGCTATCGATGAACCGCTGAAAGAGTTTAAAAGATTAATCAGACTTCAGCCAGACAGAATACAATGTGAGATAATGCGAGGAGTAATTCCAGAGACTTCTATGAATGAATTTTGGACTTTATGGAATCCCGCTGATTTGATAGTCGCGAGTAGAAAGATAGTTCGTGATGAACTGCAAAAGAAATTATTTACGTTACATAAAGAAAAGTTTCCAACGTTACCTGTACCATTATGTTATCGCCCAGCAGATACTCGACGACAGAATATTGAAGTTGAAATACCAGGTGGAGACGCTGAAAATGTCCGAGTACAAAATCTTGTACTGAATGACATTGTTTTAGTCGATATTAATGTCGTTGAGAATGCGCTGAGTATGAATAAATCGCCGTGGACGTTAGGATACGCTATAACGATTCACTCGTCACAGGGATTAACTATAACTGATACTAAAATCTGGATTGTAGATGATAGGATCGAGTGGTCAAATTTAGTATATCTCGCCGTATCTCGAGTCAGGAGAATATCTCAACTACATAGGGTTATTATGAATTTTATAGAAAATAATGATCAAACTGATAATAATGACGTAATAAGAAAAAAACTATCTGGTTATAAGCAGTGTGACAAAAAAAATAATCGTGACTTTGATATTGATACTGAATTTATTATAAAACTAAAACAACTACAAAATAATCATTGCGCAAGTTGCAACTGTAATATGTTATGGCAGTGTTCGAATAATAATCCAAGACAATTTACCGTAGACAGAATTAATAGTGATCTTGGTCATACATGTGAAAATGTGATGCTGACTTGTCTTGAGTGTAATCGACGTCGAGGATCTGGACGTTTACAAAATTGAGCTTGGTGGTAATTGCGTATCCTCAGGAATTACTTGTAATTGTTCACGTACAAATCCACGCTGAGGGGCAGTAGAATCTAGTCTGTATATGGCAGGTCTTCCAGTGGATCTAACTACGCTAGAAATTTTATGTGTAGTCACGCTCCAGATAGGATCGGTTGCTCTTTTTTTACCACCTTCAAGTTCGCCAGGTTCATATAAATATCTAACTGTAACATTACCTAATACTGGTTGAGAGAAAGATTCATGTCGTTGTCCGTAGCCATTGGGTATATATTTTTTTTTGATCGCATTAGAAGGTTTCATGGAAGTTGCACGAGTAATTTCATTATTCAACGCAGCTATCACACTCGGTAATCTTGCAACCCATTCACGAGATCTATCTTTGAAGTCAGTAGATATTTCCTTTGCATATTGGTATCCGAATAACCGCTCGGCAAGTGTTCTATTAAATCGTTCAACGATTGCCTGATCACGATGAATTTCAGTATGTCCTCGTCTGATTTTAACATTATGTTTCTTCATCAACGATGATACTACTCCAAGAAATTCTTTACCGGGATCAACTTGTAATAACCGTGGCCATTGTAAACCACCACGTTGATAAATGCGTTCAAACGCAGATGCAACTTCAGATGCTGTTTTTGTTGATAACGGCTCCGCTTCTTTATATCTACTCGCAACGTCAACAACAGTCAATGCGTATTTGTACGTGCGTGATTTTCGTCCACGTGTTTTAACAGTATCATGTGGTAAAAACAAAAGATCTGCTTGATGAACTTCATTAGGGACACTAACATCAAAATGCGCGTAATGAATTCTTTTAGGTGGACTTAGGAAGATTTGCCATATTGCCTGTCGTGCTAACCATGATGCAGCAACATTACGTGAAACTTTTGCTGCTTCGGCGAGTTTACTAATCGCTGCCTTACCTCTCCAGAATCCTCTCGGGGAATAATAAACAGATTCCATTATGATAGTTATATAATTAATTGCCAGCCCCTAGCACCAGTTTACCTTTCATAGCAGTTTTTACTAGAAAACTAGCTAATTTTTCTCTGAGAGATTTATTAGGTATAGAATTTAACGCGTGAATCAATTTTACATCTGCGAGATGTCGGTGTTGCAAATCCTTACTTTTATACGCGACATCATGAACATGACATGCTTGATCAATCTTATTTACTGGATACTCTCCTGGTTTTGGTTGATCTTGATCATCGAGTCGGATATCAAGACGAGTTCCAGGACCACAATAATTATATCCGGGTAAATGTTTCTCACCGGGATATTTAGCCCATGGAGTTCCTGGTAATTTTCCTAACGAAGCAGCGATATCATCCCCACCTGTCTTTGAGGGAATAAATTTATATTTCTTGGTACCACATTTCACACACTTGCCTGTAAGTGCACGTCTTTTATTTCTTGTTGTTATTGTCGTTAATTCAGTAGTATCGGTAGGTGCTCTGCATCGAACACAATTTAGACTCATATTATTTATTATATGGATATAATTGACTTTTCTGCGACACGAAAACAAGAACCAGTAAAACACCATCCAGCGCTTCCGAATTCTATCAGAATGATTATAATAGGCCCATCTGGAAGTGGAAAGACGCAATTATTGCTTAATCTAATAATGCGATGGCTGACGTGGGATAAATTATATTTAGTAGCGCCATCTGTAGATGATCAGCGATGTTACGAAGTACTTAAAGATTTTAATGAAAACGCAAAATTGTTGCATGAAGACAATGTCATAGACTTTATTACTGATATTGATGAAGTGCCATCCGTAGATGATCTAGATGGATTCATTAATAATTTAGTAGTGTACGATGATGTTATGCTGGACAAACAATCAAATCCAGCTAGAATATTTTCACGAGGTAGACATAAAAACACAGATGTGATTTATGTTACCCAGAGATATACACAAATTCCAAAAGTAATCAGAGATAATTGTAATGTTTTAGTTGTGTTCAACGGAGTAGATAATCATACGCTGCAGAATATTTATTATACTTGGTGTTCAGGCGACATGGACATGAATAAATTTAAAAATTTCTTTTCAAAAGCACAAGCTGCTCCATTTGGTTTTGTAACGATAAATTTACACGATCCTAGGTCAAGATATCGCAACGGACTTGATATAATTTTTGGATAAAAAATCATAGCAGCAGTAGAGCTAATTTAGCTGAGTGTGGTTCTCCAAAACTCATTATTGATAATATCTATAATGGCTGTTTAATTTATAGCAGCAGAGAGGGTGAAGGACATACGCGTAGTGACCAGATTGTGAAAAAATCTGGTCAATTAAAGAAGTTTTCATTATTAAGGCAAAAACTTATTTTTTGAACCTTCGTAGGAACCCTTAATTTTCAAAAATAAGGTCTCTACAAAGTTGTAGGGTTCACCCTCTCTGCTGCTACTTTAGTGTAAATTGAAAGATTCATAATTGCCGATTATCACTTCTTTATTTTTCTAAAGACCTCCCCAACACCCACACATTAGCACGCTTTTCTTAAAGATATGACTATTCTGCAGCTCCAGACTTCAGATGATGATAGTGTCAAACGATAAGAATGGTTCATTTCTTAACACACCGGCTTATTTTCACAGATCAGGGTCAAAAACGGACCGGTACCAAAAAGACCCACCACCAAAATGGACTAGTGCTTAAAAAGGCCCGATCCAAAAAGTTCGACCCATAAAGGACCATTTATGTATCAGTTACTAATTACTAGTATCATGTATACTAAAAGTAACTAATACGTAAATATCAAATCCTTGTTTTACTGTAAAATATCTATAAATAATGCGCAGTAGAGAATCATTGTGCAGTATGTCACAATCGTACGTGAGCGATCATGAAATTAACTGAGACACGCTACTACTTTTTCTTTGTAAATGAACAAAGAAGAAAATAACGCAAGTTACTGAATGTAAGAAAGTTCAAATAAGGCAAATACTAATTGCGAAAGAAAACATTCGAAGTAAAGCGAATCAATAATGTCTTTATTATAATACTGAATACGAGCTAGTGTAACCCACGTGTGGCTTGTGCATGCCAACTTGTCATGGTAATGATTTAATTAAGTAACGACGATTCCATTAATGATGGATAAATATTTTCTTTTGCGAAGACTATTGACTCTTTTCCTGTTTCAAATACATTTAACATCGTTAATACGTGTGTATGCTTAGTTTATTTTTATTTATATAATTTAGGCTTTAAATAGACATTTGCTATATTGTGTGTCTTGTAGGCACCGTTATTGCGTTGTGGTTGTAATGAAGGTCAAGTCAAAATTTGAGAAGATTGAGGTTTTTTTTTAAAAAAAATTGTTACGTGGGATAGACAGACAATAAGAAAAGGTATAATGTCTAACTAGCATTAGCAACAAAAGAACAAAATAACGCTAACGCAATTTCAGATTTATAAATCTATTAACAAAAACAACAATTAGTGATAATACATGAATATTGAATTATAATATCAAATTCTACACATACACCTTACATTACAACAATCATGGCTGTCAGATAAATTTAACAGTACAATGCAATTTAGTATGCAGTTCTTGAATAACAGCCGCATATAAGCACCGAGCTATAACAACATACATACATAGATATTCACTTTTCAACAAGAAACCTTACAACACAACAAAATTGCGCACAATGGCTGTCAAAGTTAATAGTACGATATAGGATGCAATCCTACAATAACAACAGCAGATAAATACCGACCTATCAAAACATGCATACTATAAGAACATGCATACATTAATATTCACTTTTGAACAAGAAACACTGCACGTAGTGGCTGTCAAAGTTAAAAAAGCTGGGTAGGAAAGAATGTTGAAACACAGTGTTACAACTCGTAACCAAATGTGTGGCTATCATAAAATCTCATAAGAACAGACGATTTTATTGGACATTCAAGAAAAGAATAGAATCACATACAAATCGCAAACACATGCTTAAAGAAAAGTTCAATTATGATTTAATACTACATATAGGGCCAACTTTTGCGATTTTATTTTACTGTAATATTGTATCGACAACTGTTACAGAAATGCATGTGTGGCGCAATTGAACATCTGTAAGAAAATTGCATGAAAGCAATTGAGTTTCTTTCCATTGTTGGTCCAAAAACCATAATGTGAGATATGTGAATATTGCACAGTCATCAAACAGCATACATTTTCTCTGTGCAGAAAATACCTCATTTTAGAAATGTGTAGTAGCTGAAACACAATTACATATTTTTAAACAAAATGGCAATGCTTTCATTATATAAGTACGTAATTTAAGGTCAGTATTTTCAAAATCTTCATCCTTAGATAAATCCACAGGTGAAACCTTTTCAATACGAACAGTATTTTGAAAGATAATTTAAATTATTCATGTAGAAGATATTGAAAATATCAGAAAACGGAAATAAGGAAAGCTCACTAAAAGATATATGCAATAGAAAAAAAAGAATAAATGATGATGGATGAAACGTTATGAGTGAAGAGAAAAAGAGGCACAAGTAACATATACCTGAAGTTTACTGATAATTGCCTGGGGTAGTTCAGTCAAGAGTGTCTCAATAATCGCAACAAAAACTTTTAAAATCGTATGACACATCAAGCTCTGTTGAGAGTGGAGGCATGGGAAAGAGTTGTGACTGCAGAGACTTGAATTCGCGTCTCATTGTGATTATCAAAGTTTCCTAACATATTAAATAATCTGAGACAGAAAACAGGTAAAGAAAGTGTGAAATGCGATCGCTGATTCTTTCCTGCTACCGGTAATGCAATTTGTATAATCTGCAAAGATCTGATGTTTTGCATCAGTGATTTATTTGAGCCTTGGTGTTAATCCTCAATGACCAGTGGTTCATTTTTTGCAGCTCAATGTTTTAGAAATATATGTAAAAATGTCATTGACTAAGAAGTGAATAGATATGGGCATTGCAGAAAAGCTGTGATAAAAGGATAACCGCATTTACTTCTTGTTCTTCTTGTTCTTCTTCTTCTTCTTCTTCTTCTTCACCAATATTTTAAACGGTCCATTTTAACCCAGGCCTTTTACGTCCTGGTTCTTTCTGACCGTTACCGGCCTTTCCGGACCGGCCTTTTCCGTACCGGTCCTTTCCTTTCCACCGCACGGTTAGAGTTTTTATCAAGACTTTTCGTTCTTTTCATATACCCGTATGTATTTTAAAACGCAGTAAGTTAGAAACAATTTTTAAACTGTCAGGCATATTTCTAGCTTTAATGAGAAGCGCCTTATATTTTTTTTATTTTTTTTTAGAAATCTGACTAAAATGTATAAAACTGAATACAAAGGGTGCTGATAATAAATTAGATCAGTCATTATAGCACTGCAATAGACATTAATGGGTTATCTCTATTAAGGTCAATAACAAAAATGGCTAAGACATGGCGAGATTATATTTTATTTTAAAAACAAATATTGTGAACATCGCGTCTATTATTTTCAGCCTGGTATATTTAAACGCTCAACAAGTATTACACTGAATAACTGCTAAAAAGAAAACAGAAGATAAAGAAAAATGTTTGTAACTATAATGGAAAATATATACATTAGTCTAATTCTTATCTGAGTACCTTCAAGGACACGAGAGCCCAAGAAAAGTCATACATTGCAGCAGAGTACACGTACGAACTGAAAATGTAGCCATCCATATGCAAGGTGTGCTACAAGTCCAAAAAAATATGAATAACCATGCATACCAACAAAAACGAGTTTGTCATCCAACGATGTTTCGTTGCATTTGTCTTAACACTGCACTCCAAACGACAGAAATATAAGGCACTTAATACTGCGCATGACAGAAATATATGGCAATAAACACTGCGCTCCACATGACAGAAATACAAGGCAAACATGACAGAAATACAAGGTAATTAGCACTGTACTCCACGTGATAGAAATACATGGCAATTAACACTGCGCTCCACGTGACAGAAATATAGGGTACATCTCAGTTATGCTAGACATATGTCTATTAAATTTAACATTGTTTCTAACTTACATTCTTGATACAAAATTCTAATTGTGCGATGAAAATAAACGGGTCGGTTAAGAAATTAACCGTTCTTATCGTTTGACACTGTCATTATCTGAACTCTGCAGTTGTTGAAGAGTCATATCTGTAAGAAAATCGTACTAAGGTGGGGGTGTGGTTGGGGGTGAGGATGTCTTTAGAAAATGAAGTAGTGATAATAGGTATTTTGAATCTTCTAATGTACACTAATGTAGTCAAGTGGAGGTAAATCTTGAATGCAAAAGTGTTATACGAATAGCAAGGTTTACCGTCATATTTGTCATCCATCTTTTGCATTTTTTCTCAGCACTGCGCTCCTCATGAAGCGATATACATTTTGACGTTGAAGTTAAGTGCTAATATAAAAAACTAAGAAGAAAGGAACAAACAAACAAATAAACAAAAATACAATC
>JAECUM010060821.1:8351-24725 GCA_016617855.1 Megalonaias nervosa
CCATATACATTAATATTAATATCAGTATAATGTTGAAACCCATATACATTAATATTAATATCAGTATAATGTTGAAACCCATATACATTAATATTAATATCAGTATAATGTTGAAACCCATATACATTAATATTAATATCAGTATAATGTTGAAACCCATATACATTAATATTAATATCAGTATAATGTTGAAACCCATATACATTAATATTAATATCAGTATAATGTTGAAACCCATATACATTAATATTAATATCAGTATAATGTTGAAACCCATATACATTAATATTAATATCAGTATAATGTTGAAACCCATATACATTAATATTAATATCAGTATAATGTTGAAACCCATATCAAATTATATCGTACTAGGGTGAAGCGAGAAGATGAAAGCGGCGAGTTGTCCCAAAGGGACAAGCCCTCTTGCGGAGAGATAATGGCGGAGCGAACACAATAATAATATGAAATCGTTACGTGTCAGAACACCATGAACATGATATGTGGCACTAGATATACCTTACATATATGTATGTATGTAGCAATTAGAAAGAAAGGAATGTACTCATTCAAAGTGGTCGGGATGAATATTTGTATCGTTTATCGTGTGGACTACATTACAGTATAAGACAGTGATGTAAATAAAATAAAAAAAGTTAAAATAAAAAAGTTATTTCAGTTTGAGTACTACATCAAATGCAATGTAAAACAGGTGACAAATAGTGACGTAGTTGTAGCCAGCGTAGAACTTGAGCTCGGGAAAAAAAACCCACATACATTAGGATATTATTATTCATTTGTTTTTGCATTTAATATACTGTAGCAGTGACAAACAAACTTAATTATTTTAAGATTTAATAAATCAAAATTAATACAACAATATTGATATGCCTATATCCAAAAACGTAAAATTAAAATTTCAGTCCCTTTTAGTAAGTATTCCAACATCAAAAGAATTACAATATATGAATTTTCAAAGGCACTGTACCATATTTGATGTGAATCATTTCAAAATTTGTTCTGATGATGCCCATTACAAATAACGATCAAATTTATCAGACGACCGACTAAGGAGATAAACGACTCGACTAAAGATCTTTTAACACAGAATACGGCCCCTAACTATACAGAATAAGGCCATTATGATATACAGAATAAAGTTCCTGAATATACTGAATACGGTCCCTAAGTATATAGAATAAGGATCCTAACTATACTGAATAAGGTTCATAAATATACAGAATTTGGTCCCTAAATATATAGAACTATGTCCCTAAATATACAGAATAAGGTTCCTAACTATACTAAATAAGGCTTCTAAATATACAGAGTAAGGCCTCTAAATATACAGAATATGGCCCCTCAATATATTGAATATGGACCCTAAATATGCAGAATTAGGTCCCTAAATATATAGAATAAGTCCCCTAAATATACAGAATAAGGTCCTTGAATATATAAAATAAGGTCCTTAAGTATGCATGATAACGTCCCTAACTATAATGAATAAGGCCCCTGAATATTGAGAATAAGGTCCCTATATATACAGAATAAGGCCCCTGAATATACAGAATAAGGTTCCTCACTATACTGAATAAGGTCCCTAAATATATAGAATAAGGACTCTAAATATATGGAATTAGGTCCCTGAATATACAGAATAAGGTCCCTAACTATACTGAATAAGGTCACTAAATACATAGAATAAGGTCCCTGAATATACAGAATAAGGTCTCTAACTATACTGAATAAGGTCCCTGAATATAGAGAATAAGGTCCCTAATTAGACAGAATAAGGTCCCTAAATATACAGAATAAGGACTCTAAATATACAGAATAATGTCCCTGAATATACAGAATAAAGCCCCTTACTTTACAGAATAAGGTCACTGAATAAGGTCCCTGAATATAAGGAATAATGCCCCTGAATATACAGAATAAGATCCCTAACTATACTGAATAAGGCCCAAAAATATACAGAATAAGGTCCCTAACTATACTGAATAAGGCCCGGTCCCTAACTATACTGAATAAGGCCCAAAAATATACAGAATAAGGTCCCTAACTATACTGAATAAGGTCCAAAAATATACAGAATAAGGTCCCTAACTATACTGAATAAGGTCCCTAACTATACTGAATAAGGTCCCTAACTATGCTGAATAAGGTCTCTAACTATGCTGAATAAGACCCAAAAATATACAGAATAAGGTCCCTAACTATACTGAATAAGGCCCAAAAATATACAGAATAAGGTCCCTAACTATACTGAATAAGGCCCGGTCCCTAACTATACTGAATAAGGCCCAAAAATATACAGAATAAGGTCCCTAACTATACTGAATAAGGTCCAAAAATATACAGAATAAGGTCCCTAACTATACTGAATAAGGTCCCTAACTATACTGAATAAGGTCCTAACTATACTGAATAAGGCCCAAAAATATACAGAATAAGGTCCCTAACTATACTGAATAAGGTCCCTAACTATACTGAATAAGGTCTCTAACTATACTGAATAAGGCCCAAAAATATACAGAATAAGGTCCCTAACTATACTGAATAAGGCCCAAAAATATACAGAATAAGGTCCCTATCTGTACTGAATAAGGCCCAAAAATGTACAGAATAAGGTACCTTTTTTATACAGAATAAAGATGAAATTCAAACTCGATGAAAACTCTTTTTGAAATACTTCACACAAAATTTGGACAGGAAATAAGTGAATGTACACGATAGATATATGACGGGATCAAATATAAATATGTGGAAAATTGGAGATGGTTAGAGAGAATTGTATCTATTTCTCGCTTTGTTTGCAATAGAAAAAAAGAAAGATGCAAATTTGTTATTGGGCCACATACGAAAAAAGAGGATAACAGGCATCAAATACAATTTACCTAAATAGAATTGCTAGCATTTGTTTATCTGCTTTTTGTCTTCAATCAGCTGCCAGTAAACTACGAAAATTTACGCTTAGCGCATAAACGATTCAGCAAGATCAGTGAAACGCTAAACGAAATTTTGTTTGCAAGACCATCATAGAGTGGTTGTATCTGACAGACGTCACAGTGTAACATCTTTAAACAAAATATTTTAATGATTATTAGTTTACTTATAAGAATTTTCGTTTCTTGTTTTATTTATTTCCATATTCAAAGGGGAATTTTGTGTGACCTTGTCATGCTTGCAGTCTAGATCGGTATGAGACGCCGCCTACAATTTTCTATTGTCACTTAATTTCGGTTTGTGATGCTACGTAGCATATTTTATTACTATATTTAATCACAATTTTTGAAAAATGTGTACCGTGTGTCGTAGAGTATAACAGGTATAGAATACTGTATGCGTGACTCGTATCAACCGGTAATGCAAGTTCAATCACTGAGAGTCTCCATGGTTTATGTAGAAAACTATTTATAAAAAAGCTAATATTCTTGAAGTCTATCTTTTGCTATTTGGAGTTCGTTTTAGGCATTTCTTGATGGTACCTCATTGCTCGCATAAATGTACACTGGTAGGTCTACAGTTGACACATTTTAAGATATGAAGTGTGTGTGTGTGTGTGTGTGTGTGTGTGTGTGTGTGTGTGTGTGTGTGTGTGTGTGTGTGTGTGTGTGTGTGTGTGTGTGTGTGTGTGTGTTATTTAAATTTTTAACGTAGCTTTAATACTTGTTGTTACATCGTTGCGATATCTGCAGTGCGGTAGTTTATAGTGATGTCTTGCACTGGGGTATCATGCCGCAGACATGCAGCATGATGTCCCACCCAGTCATATTATCCTGACGCCAGGTCGACCAGTCCTAACACTAACCTCTTAATGCTGAGCGCCAAGCCAGGCAGCTGCTTGTACCATTTTATAAATCTTTGGTATGACTTGGGCGGGGTTCAAATCCGCGACCCCCACATCTGAGGCGAACGCTCTAACCAGTTAGGCCACAGGAGCGGTGATATGAAGGGAGAGAGGAAATCGGAAGAAGAAGGATAGAGGAGGGATCGAAGGGAGAGAAAAGGAAGACGAAGAATGACATATGCCTAAATATGGAAATACAGGTTTGAATAATACAGATAAGAACAGATATATTTCCTCAACGGGAAAATAAGGTAGGTCCAAACATGATATATGTGACTATATAATTTTTTTCAAACTTATAAATTTCAGTATCTCTCTATGAAATATATAACAATAACATGATTGCGTGTTATGTACAGCATGCAGTAACAGTGTATACAAATTCTATTCGATCACAGAAAACCAAGTATTTTATGAGCCAAAGAAACAGGCTTACTGTGATTGTAAATTAACACCGTGTTTTAAAAGAATGAAGAGAACCGATTGGCTGAAAATAATTACCGGAAGAAAAAAAAATTATAATTTAGAAGTATATGTATATGTAATTTGTATACATCAGTAGGATTGAAACACCATTTATATTTTATTTTTATCCCATAAACGTGCAGTAATCAGGCAAAATGTTAAGGTTACAGTCTGTGGGAATTTGATAAACTCCGTGAGCATACTTTCTACTGCGTGATACATATTATTTAGGTCTTTCAGAATTATTAACCTTGGACACAGTGGAAATAAAATGTCTAAATTTTTAGAGGGCAGACATGTTCATATTTCAAAAAATAATTTATTGCTTCCGGAGATGGTTTCTTGCCAGTTTTAGAGTGTCGCTTTGGGAATTTGGATTGCACATTTCGGCAAGAATTTCCAACATGATATTGATATATAGATAAATTAGTGTGCACATACTGAAAAAAGTGAACCTTTTGTTTAATAATTAAAGTTACTGTTTATTCAATTCTTTATTGAACATCAGTTTCCTGCATTAAGGAAAAATAGGAATTTGGTCGGTACTAAATTTCGTGGAATAGAGATTGATGCCATATTGTCTTTACATTTGGATATTTGCTCACTAGGCATTTATATTCTCGTTTTCTATAAGCAAACGATCAATAAAAATATGGTACATAATAAAGGAAATATAGTTTTGGATGTTTAATTTTTTATAGTGTTTCCGACATATTATGAAGCATTGTGAAAAGAATATGTGTTTTCACACGTCTCGGATGCTCCGGTCAATATGATGCAATCAAGAATGACAGATCGCAGTGAAGCAGGGGTCATAACTGCAAATATTTGCCTGAAAACCGTAAAAAAAAAAAAAAATCAAGCCAGGTCAAGGTCTTTTTTTATAGAAAGTCTCTTACCAAAGTTTTTTTCAATCAGTAAAGTCATTCAAAGTTAATCAGCGGAAATTGAAGAGTCAAACAAGGGTCACAACTCCCTAATGTTTTGGAACAAAATGGTGAAAATCGAACTTGACATAGGGGGAGCTCTACAGATTTTATGAGCTTCTGAGAGAGTGGCGGGTTTAAATTGAAGTTTATATTTTGCAATATACACAATGGAGAGAATGTTGGTATACCTCTATATTAGTTTCATGTACTGTGGCTAAAATTTCTTTGGATATTGTACTTGCGAGAATTTTACACGATCTAAGCACACAGTTAACTAAAATGACGGCTCCCTTGTGCTCAAAGAATCAGCCTGAATTAGTCTAAAGTACACTAACTTTAGTATTATTAAAATAGAGAAACTAAATTTTGCCAGACTAGAAAACACCAGTTTCTGAAAGTACAATAAATGAATTACCAAATATATAAAATTACAATTTACCTCTGAAGTCCACGATGTGAAAATGACCAAGTGGAATAGTAGTTTTTTGAAAGGTGGACATATGAAGTAAGGCCAAGCTGTATACTCTGTAGCCCATATTACACACATGAATCACACACCAAAATTAATGGATTTAAAAGTTCTTTGAACAATATCTAAGATATGTAAGGTCTTTTTTTAAATATCCGGTATAACCAGTGACGAAAACAGGAAAAATTCTTTTTCTTTATATATCTATCTCTGTGCAAAATACGAAACTGTAGAGTGCCACCTTAGGTCTTTTTAATGTAAAGCCTTGTGCCGAATTTGAATTACATCAACGAATTCCTTCAAAAAGTAATAAGCCAAAACAAGCTGAATGAAAATGTTTTGAGTCCATAAGGTGCATTATCACATAGTCGGTACTTTGCCTACAGTGTGTGCAGTTTCATATTTTTGATATTATACGTGTGAACATATCACTTTATGTAATTCTGATTGGTCCAAATAAGCCCATGAAATTATTGTGCAGTATTCTCTTTACTGATTGGCTGGGATCGTGGGAAAACTTTTTAACCCCGCCTTCTGAAATGTTTTGTTTTGAATGAACATTTTTTGGCGGCCATTTTTTAACTCGACTCGCGAAAGGAAATTGAGGAAAAATTATCTCGGCTGTCTGAATATGGATATGTTACCCCCACAGGGGTTTGTTATGTCATTTTTAACAATATCATCATAAGAAAAATGGCGTAAAACTACAAGACAAGAACAATAATAAGAAGTAAAACTAAGGGTATTGCTTATTTGATAGCGGGTGGCTGGAGGGGGGGGGGCGTTATATCTGTAACATAGATATAGTATCCACCGTATATACAAGCGTGGTTTAAATGTTAACTTAAAGAAGTAAATAAACTCACCTCTGTTCACAGAATAATCTGGACATAAATGGGTCTCCTGACTGACAGAACTTTATCCAACCACAGCATCTTTACGCAGTATATATGGGATGCAAATCCGACTCGAATAGAAATTTGTTTAGGTCTTCTGTATAGTCTATTGTTCCAAATCAAATACTGCAAATACCCGGTCACAAATGCATTGCAGTAAATGTGGGAATTTTTGCATCCAGTAATCCTATTTCATATGAAAATCGCATCAATGTAACGTTTAGTTCTGAAAGTGACATTTTAGGGTAAACATGTACTCAAGTCTACTGTACTGTGTACCGTATCAAACAATGTGGCAGCATCACATCGCATTGATCATTCTGTTTTGAAAAATAATTTTGTCGTTATAAAATGTTCTATTTATTCGGATGGAAGCTTTTTCTTTGATTTATAGTTTGTAAAAAAGTACAATCTACTTTTACCAGTTCAACTTTGTTTGGGACTATATTTTATGCACAACAAATGAAAGGTGCACCGTCTGTCAGAATGAACGAAATTATTCGTTCTTCTTTCTATCTAAATAATTTCCACTGAAATAAAAACTATGTCATAAAAAGAATCTCAAATGGGTAATGATTTAATATTAAATTTATGAAACTCGTTGAATGATGTCCGCTTTTGCTCGCCAAGGCTCGCAAAAGCTGGAGATTATTCAACTCGTTTCATAAATTCAATATTAAATAATTACCCATTTGAGATCCTCTATATAAGTCTCTAATAACGGTGAAAATCAAACTTTACCGAGTTCTTTTTGAAGTAAAGCATTATATTACATTTTATTTTAGTCAATAAAGTCCTCAAAGAGGGAATGCGCAGAAATGAAAATGGCAAAAATTCTAAATCAAACAGAGATCATAACTCCATTAAATTTGGCAGGAAAACGGTGAAAGTCAAATCTAAACTAACAATTGGGACATCCTCTGCCTTTTCCGCCACTTTCAGAAAGAAACCTCGGATGTAATTGGTCGCCAATGAGAACTACATTCTGAGAGGGCGCTCACCAGTTATTATGTACTTTTGAGAGAGTGACGTATGTAAGGTGAAGTTATTTACATTTAAAACATGCACAGTGGAGAGAATGTTGGCATACCTCTATCTTACTTTGATGTAATGTGGCTATTAAAATAGGGAAAATGAATTTTTCCAGACTAGACAATACCAGCTTCTGAAAGTGCAATGAATGAATTACCAAATATATTAAATGTAAAAAAAAGTTATCGGCTTTTTTTCTTACAATTTACCTCTGAAGTTCAGCTGTATACTCTATAAACCATATTACACCCACCAATCATACACCAAAGTAAAGGGAATTAAAGGTTCTTTGAACAATACCTAAGATATACAAGGTCTTTTTTAAATAGCCAGTATAACTAGTGAAGAAACCCAGGGTAATTCTTTTTCTTTAAAATTCTAACCCTATGCAAAATACGAAACTGTAGAACGCCCCCTTAAAACAAATGTAAAAATTTATGCAGTTATTTTTCTTATTTTCATATTATTATGTATGATGTTCTGAATAAAATGGTACCTTAACATTGATTTTATGTATGAAAATAAGCTATATATGCTTATTTTGCTCTTGCTTACATAATTTGCCATGAGGCATATTTGTGTGAGTAGTGACCTTACTTATGGGGAAATTAGAAGTCTTAGAAGATAGGAATAAAGTCAACTTAAATTTAAAACTGTTGCATTAAGTAAAAGAAATATATAGTGAAAATGTTTCTTTTCATTTATTTGCAATGAAATTAAAAAATAAATGATGACAAAGCAAATTTACTTTCTTCCATATTAAACAATAAGCTAATATTTTACCCTTTGACCTTTGACCTTTAGGAACCTCACCTGTTCCATCCCTTTTCAAACTGTAAAATTTATTGTTGACATCTCAGGAATAATTATGGCTAGTTTCATGTTCCTGTCTTTCAGAATAACACTGGCTGCTGTGTTGACAAAATGCAATGCGCATTTTTAAAATAGCTCACTTTTTATCATGGGGGGGGGGCTGTACCTGTTTGAGACTCTGACACTAATAAATACTATTCTGAGGGGGGGGGGGAATACAGGAGAATTATTCAAAAGGACTGTTTTGATGCTTGCGACTTAAATATTTCAGCCATACAATCAAAATTAAATCATAGAACAATAATAATACCTATGTGCTCACCAGTTACTGTGTATTTTTGAGAGAGTGACGTATGTAAGGTGAAGTTGTTTGCATTTAAAACGTGCACAGTGGAGAGAATGTTGGCATACCTCTATCCTACTTTGATGTAATGTGGCTGACATTTCTTTGGATATTGTACTTTTGGAAATTGTAAATGATCTTAGCGAACTGCTAACTAAAATGACTGCTCCCTTGTGCTCCAAAAATCAGCCTGAATTTGTCTAAAGTACACTATCCTTAGCAGCTATTAAAACAGGGAAAATGAATTTTGCCAGACTAGACAGTACCAACTTCTGAAAGTGCAATGAATGAATTACCAAATATATAAAATGTAAAAAAAGTTATCGGCTTTTTTTCTTACAATTTACCTCTGAAGTTCAAAAAGTGAAAATGACCAAGTGGAGCTAGCACTTTTTTGAAAGGTGCACATCTAGAGTAAGGCCAGGCTGTATAATCTACAAACCATATTACATCCATCAATCATACATCAAAATAAAGGGAATTAAAGGTTCTTTGAACAATACCTAAGATATACAAGGTCTTTTTTAAATAGCCAGTGTAACTAGTGAGGAAACCCAGGGGAATTCATTTTCTTTAAAATTCTAACCCTATGCAAAATACGAAACTGTAGAGCACCACCTGAACAACTTTCGTTCACATAGAGCAATATTGCGTCAGAAGGGGAAACTGTTACAATCGAACATTATCGTCATTTGCTGTGGTACTACATATGGTATACTACGCCAGAGGCGATTCACCAAACACACCAAACTGAGTGTATTGCTACAATACTTCCGAGGCCATTTCACGACATGACGGAAATGGCCGAGGGATGTTCTTGATGCTGGGCTAGGTCTTTTCTTAAGCTTCAGACCATACTTGATTTCAATGCATGAAGTCCGTAAAATGTTACCGGAAAACGGTAAAAATCGACGTTGACTAATATCGCACTAAATTTAATTTTAATCAATGAAGTCCTTCAAATGTTGTTTGAGCAGAAACGAAGTTTCTGAAGGATATGACGCGACGTTTGTGAAGGATATGACGCGACGTTCGTGAAGGACGTAACGTACTGAGATGGAAAACATTATGTACCCCTTCATAAACATAAAAATTGGAAAATATTAACCAATTTTTGAACATCTCATTGTAGAAAATATTTAGGTTGCTTTGGTATGAATTTTTCTCATATTCTGAAAGCGTAAAAGTATGTGTAAAATGTTAAAATAGGTTTCTTTTCTTTCTAAACCTCGAAATAAATTATCTCTTAATAGCATGTGCTTCATCAATCATAATGTCAAAAGAGGTTTAAACGGCCTTAAAAGTAGCTTTTTGCCTGATGTCAAAATTTATTAAGCAATGAAATGAAATGAATTTTCCACATATTTTTTAAATAAAGAAAGCCATTACGATGTCAGCTCCTTACTCGACTAATTGGAAAACGATACAGGTTACAGTTTAACTGTTGACAAATGTATATTCTTTTTACTTGAATACAAACTACTTTGAGGGTGAACGGATTGGACTGAGTATTTTCCTTGTACCTTAACACAAAGCAATTTGGGGAATTGTACAAGTCATAAATTTCTGAACCGTAACTCACTATGATACCCTTTAAATTGTATCGTTAAACGTTTGTCATTGATAAGACCAGAGCAGTGTCAACGAATTTAATGTCTGCGTCTTTTTTTAATGTAGTCTTTTAATAAAAAATTTGAAACCAAGATTTATCCCTTAGTAAACTTTAACAATTAGAGCAAAGAAGACAATTGCAATCTACACCAATACTGAGCCTGGTTTTTCAAGGACGTCGGTGGGTACTGTCCTTTGTAAATGGGAATAGAAACATGGCAGTTGAAAAGATATGAATTGTAATTCTTCAACTATTATAGTGTCTTAAAAATCAAAGAATAAAGAGAAGAATGCTGACAGAACATATTTGGCTGTCTAACATTACTTTAGCACAAGTTTATTACACATGAGGAAAATGTTGCTTTACTCGATATATCTTAACTGTACCCATTTGCGATGACATAATTTTTAAAGTTAATGAACAAGATGTATTTAGATGCGTAACATGTGAGCTAACTTGTAACCATGTGAACTGCAACTGCATATATCAGTTGGATGAAATTCATAAAATAGGATAACTTTCAAAGATTAATTGCAAACAATAAACATGTCATTTAATTGGTTTATTAATTAAACCTGTTTAATACATCTGTGTTTCCTTCTTAATATATTAAAAACTCATCTCTTACTATTTAGTTTTAATATTTTTAACGTTAGCAGTTTTTACATGGATAATAATTGGCAATTCTCCCTGACTCTGCTTACTAGAGTACGACAGTGTTGCCGTATGCCCCATTGACACAGGAGCGTTTAAGGCAATGTCCATGAACGTGTTCACTCTTTATTACTTTAGAAATATTTACTTCATAAGCAAGTAAAATGTTAATAAATTTCGAAAAAACTCGTGCGTGTTGAAATAAATTTGTTCAAATTTTTAAACTGCATCTACCATGATTTTGGCTTTTCCGTAGTACAGATTTACAATGCATTAATCATACGAAAGCATCAGAAGATCTCCAAATGGTTCATTGTGGTTGCTTTGTGTTCAGTGCAGTGTCATGTACACTACTGCTACGAACGCTGTTGGAAAGAAACATTTCTTCATAAAATAAAACATTTATGAAGACTAAACCTCGAGTTATGTTTGCTTTTAATACAGTTTTGTTCCTTCCAAGAGAACTTCAGTTTGTAACGATTTTCAACCCGAGTGTAAGTTAAAAGTCAGTGCTGATTGATGAACTATCATCACATGAAAACAGATAAGTCGTGCTTTATCTGTGCCGAAAATTAAAAGCAGCGATTCCTGTTATAGCTTCAGCACCAGGAACGTCTGACTATAAGTAAATAGTTTATTATGTCTGAGATGGAAACACTGTCAGTACGAGTTTCAACTGGATGGAACATATAACTTGTCAATTAACCGACCTTGTGACGCCATGGACAGTCTCCAGTATAGGTGGACAGTGACAGTCATGAATCGGTACTTTCGATACTTTCAAGTAATTTCTTTTCCTGTTTTAAAATATATTCTTAAAATCCATTTCAACAGATCCGTTCTGGTGTGGCTTTTAAATATGACATGTCTCCAGTTTACAATATTTAATAAATAAAATGACACGTGATCTTTATCTATAAGATGTCTATTTCACAATAACAGGTACAACACATTACTGTGAACACACGGTGATACATTACATTTCCTATTGTTGTCTGTTTCGTGACAAAAGGTCAGACATCTTTGATTATTGAGGTTAAGTTACTGAGTAATGTTTCTAATCAACTGGTCAAATAATTCATTCATCGTGAAAAAGATACGACGTATCGTAATGTCGAGGTCAAGATGGTTACAGTGTAAATCCTAGATTAATAAGACAGTAGCAGCACAAAACCAGTCATAAATACCACTTATCTCATATTATTAACCTATGTATGTCGATACCCACACCCACCCACCCACTGTCCTAAATTTAACAAAATATGCTGGGTTGATTAATGGAGATGTTATTTGATTCATTACTGACGGACACAACGTATAACACCAATCTATTTCCAAGAAAGAAAAATAATTAATATTACAATCAACCTTATAATCTACTGAACTCAGTGTAGAAACATCCAAATTCAGTTTGAAAAAAAAAAAATATATCTTGCAGGGGCTGCGATAATCATTTTAAAATAGGTATGGCTGCAATCGACGTGTATAATGGTTGACTGAGACAAAGAATTAATTTTTATGCCCATCATTTATATTTTATCTTTGATCGCTATGATTAACTTTCTTTGTGTCTTGAAAGTGATTATATTTTGCTTATTTTATGTGACACGTCATGATTGTAGGTCCGTGTATCCTTGCATTCGTCCGTCCGCCACTCGGTTTTCTTTTGTAGTTTGAAATCCATCTATATCATGCAAAGGAGTAATCATATTTCTTATGATGTCACAGAAGGATGAGTTGATAACAAAGCAAGTTCCGAGTCCTAAATGAGCCCCTTTGGTGTTAAGACAGATAAGAATAATTTATTCAGTAATTTAGGCCACCGGCCCCATATTACAAAATACAATACAAGTACATGCATTGTGCGCCATGGTGTACATGAATTAAATGTGTTTGATATGCCTATACATACACATTTCCTATAAAGAAACAACGTATGATATCATAAAGTTATTGCTACCACTAACTGAATCGTACACCATTCCCAAGAGTTATCAAAGATTGTCAAAGACGAAACACCGTGTTGATATAGTAAGAAGGATTTCTTATAATCAACATATGACTATGACTCCAGAGGGATATGTATTTTTCTACAGACGAATAGAGATAATAAACTTCATTAAAGTATTTATTTTTTATATTGTCATAACCTTTACAAACACAAACAAAATGGAATTTATCTTCTACCAAATAAGCATTAATTTTCCGGAATAAGTCACGATATCTACTTTTTTTTTTTTTTTTTTTTTTTTGTCTCGGCCATACTGTGTCTACCTGTCAGCATTGCGTTGAAAACCTAATGTTAGCAATTAACTTCCTAAATAAATATGATAATCCACGTGATAGGTATTTTTCCTTCTCTTAAATTTAATTTAGTTTCATACATCTTATAATACACACAGTGATGTGAGTTGTTAATATCGCTTTGAAAGGCCGAGTCCGCGGTTCTTTGCTAAAGTATTGGGGAAAATTGTTTTTCCTCCCCAACATCTTGATTTAGTCTGACATACCCAAAACCGAAGCGAAATAACTTTAATTTAATTTTTGGTAGCCCATGTGACACGATTGGTCTCATCTAATCTTTTCAACATTAATTTAATAACATCGATGTAGGTAGCGAGTTGAAGGCATTCTTACAACTTTCAGCAAGTACGTAATACATCGTGCAAAACAAAAATACGAGGTACAAAGTGGGTATCTTTCGCACTCCTCTAACGAAATTGCATTATTGGTAGCTTTAGGAACTCCTAAATACTGTTTCCAAAAGTTGTATTGCACAATTTCAATATCTCTGCTAAATTCATATCCCCACATTCTTGACCCATATCATGCAATTGATTTTATCACAGAATCAAAAATTGTAAAAAGAAACCCATCCTCTACACTAAAAAAGACAAATTGTTTTAGGAAATTCATAATCTATGTTGTTGTTTTCTTGCCTGCGACTCTAATATCTGCTTTGCTTTTGTCCAAACTAACTTTGCGGGTGTCCAAAAATCTAACTTATATATCACTGAAGAAATTCTGTGAAGTGTTCATAGAAAAATACAGGTCTGTTTTCAAAATAAAATTTATTTTTGAAATAATTTGATTTAATTATAATCTATTTTAAACAAAGTCCCCCACCCGCCACCCCCAGCTTGACGCACCGTTCGCACCACGCCAAGTCCGCTAGTGCTTTCATCTCCAATTTGAGACGGACATGACGCAAATCCCATGATTCCATGACCCAGTAAGATCAGAGTTTATTATTTATAAAGTCGTTCTTTCAGAAGATAAATGCATTACAGTACGTGGCATGTCAGAAATTTATACACGTTCGTCTCCTAAAGCAAAAATATTTATATTTTCTTAGAGAGAGCCATAATTTGCCATGTGCTTAATAAGTCTATTCACACACTTATATCGGCTCTGTTGCATCGAATGGATGCAACTTTAAATAATTAAGGACAATTAAGAAAAATTCAGACAACAAAAATAGACAATAGGAAGATAGAGCGTTTTTGTAAGCTGCGTGAAGGACCATGAGTAATGTGTGAAGTACTTAGGGCTGATTTAGTGCGATGGTGGAGGTGATATATTGACCCAAAAGATATCAGCCCTTCTGATAAGGATACTTTACGGCCCTATGTGCCCTATCAGCGTTGGAGTGATGAAAGACAGAGAGTCGGTGTAACGGCATAAAATCAGCAAACATAATCTATAAAACTACCCTTCGGCCGATCAAAGCATTCCTCTGATAAACAAAACTCACGCCTAGTTAGGTGTGAAAAGACTTTAATTGACCGTAATGTCAAATTTAACTGTAAAACTGAATGGGTGCAGGTTGATGATAAACACCAATTAAACAACTGGGTTTGTTTTTTTTCATTGCGAAATGTTCGTTCGGAATTTTTTAGAAGAGAAGCTACTACAGTCTAAGCATCGCATCTCATAATTATTACACTAAGTCAATACAAAACGGTTCTGCACAGTGATGTATCTTGCCTGCGTCCACTGATATCACATACTATTGTTATATTTTGCCTGCGTCCACTGATATAACATGGCTTCCAAAAAAAAAAAAAAAAAAAAACTTGATACTTACATCAATGTTATCGCCAGAGTAAAGGTTTGGTTTGGAGTAAAGTGCATTTCCCAAGGACATATTACGGCAGGATTCGAACCCGCACCATTTCGGTCGTGAGTCAGACACGCTAACCACTGAGTAACCGCGGCTCCCCTGGAGGAAAGGTCGTGCCATGTATAATTTACATTCTGCCAATGCAGTGAAAGCAATAAATAAATAAATAAATAAATAAATAAATAAATAAATAAAATTACAATAAATAGCTGTTGTTTTCGAGTTTAACGCCAATTTTCAGTGTTAGATAGGCTATACATGGCACCCAGTATAACTGGTGGAGGAAGAACTCTGGAAAACTTCGGATAAGAACCACCGGCCCACGGGAAGCTACTGGCAGCTTTCTGATGCGCCCACACTGTCCCAGCCTGAGACTAGAACCCACGTGAACAGAGGTTTGATGGGAGTCATCGGTAAAAGCGAACGCTTTGGACACTCGACCATCCGGCCATTCTACCCCAACCCACCCCGCCAAATATATATAAATCTTCTAGAAACTCTGCAGATAGTGACTAAAACTATTATGACAATTATGTAATAATGATGATGAAAATGATGATAACGACGCCGACGACGATGATGACTGGGGTGGTAGTGGTGGTTGTGATGTTGATAGTGGTACTGCTGATGGCGACTTTCAGAAAAATCTGGTGCAAAGCCTTCCATTTTATTGCTAAATAAAAATTTACTGGCATTGGAGTTGACGCGGAGAATGTGAAAAAAAACAACATGGAAGTAGGTGTGAACATGCCTATCTCTCCTTATCTAAGACCTACCTCACTCAATCCATTACAAAAATTCTTCATTGCTACTTTTATTACCACCTATCCGTATCCATTCCTACTTTTATTACCGCCTATCCGTATCCTATGGACACAGAGGCATGACTGTTGATAAGAACTACCGGTCTTGAAGCTTGCAGGCCAGGGGCTCTACATATAAGCCAGACATGTCGAACTAAAAAGGTACGTTACCCAGTTTGATCAGATACATCAACATATATCAGGCAACCTCCCACTCTGAAGAAACTCGTATTCTTTACGCAAACTGAAGACTTTTTTTTCTTTTCTTTCTTGTGAAAAATCTCCCTACTTAAAATGGGAAAGCAGACGACCGTACTACAACTGGTTTTTGGGCGATTGCGTGTTTCTTTCTTTCTTTCTTTCAGACAGTTTGAGTCTGGAG
>JAECUM010060822.1:0-10725 GCA_016617855.1 Megalonaias nervosa
AAATTCATCAAATGTGATGAATACGTAGTATCTGTGGTATTCTCCTTTTGACAATATGACTTACTGGATAGATGTTTGAGATATTTGTGGTATCGTCCTTTTGTCTGTATGACTTACTGGATAGATGTTTGAGATATTTGTGGTATCGTCCTTTTGACTGTATGACTTGCTGGATAGATGTCAGAGATATTTATGGTATCTTCCTTTTGACTATATGGCTTACTAGATAGATGTTTGTTATATCCTCCTTTTGACCGTATGACTTATTGGATAGGTGTCTGAGATATTTATGGTATCCTCCTTTTGACTGTTTGTCTTACTGGATAGATGTTTGAGATATTTATGGTATCCTCCTTTTGACTGTATGACTTACTAGATAGATGTTTGAGATATTTATGGTATCCTTTCCTCCTTTTGACTGTATGACTTACTGGATAAATGTATGTGGTAAACATGGGACATAACTGTTGAAGTTAAATGGCGATTGTCAAACTCAGAGAAAGTCTTTTCTCTTTCTATTAATTTGTGGGAATGTTTTGAACGCTTTCAGAGTCAGATCATTTAAGGTCCAATTGGAAAAAATTTCAACATCGTATCAATGGCAACATATATATCAAAAACTGCACACGTTTATTGGCTCCTGATTTTACATATAGTTGCCTTCTACAAGGGATGCAATTTGGAAAACTTACAACTGGTTTCATCTCCATTGTAAAGAACATTACAATCAAGTAACATGAAACTATATGCCTATATATGTATATATACTAAACTATATACTGAAACCCCAACCCCCATATATATGTATATATATGGGTTGGGGTTTCAGTATATAATTTAGTTTATATTTAGTATTGGTTTTAGAGTAACGCTCCAAAGATAATCATATTTTATCAAATTCCAACTTGTTTCCATGAAAACATCAACAACAGACAACTATTTAAAAGGTACATTCCTGGATACATTTTTATGTATGTTTCAAGTTTCATCAGCATATCTACTCTGTTATAAAACTGGGTACCAAATATGGCAACTTATCGTTTATTTCCGTGCCAACATCAGCAAAATGAATATTCCAAATCCTTATTAGCAAAAGGCAACGTTAGACCACAAGTTCGAAACATAAACCGAGTTTCATAAATATACCCGGAAACATTATGTTTCGGCAATTTTGCGATTTTTTTCCACGACATACTCAAAATATTAATAATAGCAAAAGAGACTGATGGATATGCATATACCAAATTTCATAAACAAAAATCCTTTTGGAGCAAATCTTCCGAAATAAACAAATTTGCCAATTGACAAATTTTTATCTTGTTAATGAAGTCATAACGACATTTACCTTTCCAGAGACTAGTTTGTGACCTGTTGGAAAGTAGATCTGGAATAATTCTGCATCAGGCCTGCCAAAATATTTTGGTCATAAATCCTGAGATTTTTATTTAGTATCCGGCGTTTATCCAGAAAAAAAATCCCACAGGCCTGTAAAAAATTGTTCGTAAGAAGGAAGTGCTGATAAATCAATCATAACTATTTGTTGTTTAGCTGGTAATGAGAAAATGGCCGATTGTGTGTACAATAAAATCCATTGTGTGTAGATGTGTGTGTGTGTGTGTGTGTGTCTTGGATTTTAAACGTAGCTTTTACAATTTTTCAGTCATCTCGCTACAATGTCAGTAGTGTGGCAGTTTTACAGTGATGTCTAGTATTGGGGCATTATGCTGCAGACATGAAAATGAACTTCCCATCCAGTGACATTATCCTGACACCAGGCAGACCAGTCCTAACACTTATCTCTTAATGCTGAGCGCCAAGCGAGGCAGCTGCAACGATCATTTTTATAAGTCTTTGGTATGACTCGGCTGGGGTTCGAACCCGCAACCTCTTGCATCCGAGACGGACGCTCTTACCACTTAGGCCACCGGAGCGGTACAGGAAATCCAAAATCGCCTCCAAACATCTATCTGGGGTGTTGATCGGTTGATGAAAATAAGTTAATCCAATCAAATTTATTATCATAAATCCACGCTACGTTTTAGTTACTTGCTTTCTCCAAAACGCGAACAAACTCGATAACCAATCTAACGTGTAGTCTACGCCGAAATTGGAACCTGAAATCGGGAGATTTTTTTTTTTTATAAATCCGGTGATCCCGTGAAGGCTCTAAGGAGCATTGACGCTCAGTTAATAATCAAAATGGTCTATTCACAGCTCATAATCAAAGTGGCCTATTCAAAGCTCATAATAAAAGTGGCCTATTCACAATTCATAATCACAATGTTATATTGACAGCTCATAATTAAAGTGGCCTATTCACAGGGTGTTTCTAGGGCAACATAAAGCTATTAATTAGAACTTAGTAACAGCAAAAGTACTGCTAAACCATTAGTTTGATATATGTACTTAGTTTGAAATGCAAATATTAAACGAGTTTAAATTATTCTCTGGAAATGAAAATTGTGATGGAAATGTGAACGGATGTATGGAATCAGTCTCTATATCCCCCATCAAATTCGTTTGCCGTGATTTAAAAATGAAAGAGAAAATTATCCCGGAAAAGGCAATTCCTAATGTACAGCAGGATTTTGTTAATACATAGACTTAGAAAGTCTATTATTCTGTTCTGTGAAAATAGTTCACAAATCGTTTTGTGAATAAATCTGATTGTGTTCAATCATGTGATATTATTTAGAGTTCGTTCATGTCAAACACATAACCAAACTTAACGGATGCCTCCTCTAATGGAACAATATACTCTTATCACGTTCGTCATTCCCCTTGTTATCACTCATGATGACAATAACAAAAAAGTGAAAACAGCTTGAGCAAAAATAATTTTATTAAAGACTCAGCGGTAAAAAGGAAAAACAAATAATTTTACAACATATAAAATCAATGAACAACTATAGTCCAGTTATAATCTGTACAAGTGATAAAAGTCCTGTAATATGATAGACTTTATATGGTTCGGAAGTCAAAATGAACCCCTCGTACATTTTAGTGTAATTGGGTTGGAAACATGTTTTGAACACACACACTAGTTTTCAACGTCCCTGTATTTCTCTTTTTACGTAGAATATAATGTACATGGTCGTGTATGTCTCCTTTGCTTGGTACCCTATCCAGTTCTTAAGTATTTATATATTTAAATTTTTTTACAATATATGTGGCAATGGATCAACTACTGAAAATTCAGATCATTAAATATATATGATTTAATTTACTTTAATAATCGAAGAACTTCCACTGACAATAAAAATAAAATGCTGTAGAAGGTAATAGATGTTTGGAGGTAGAAACTTATTTTTTGGGCATGATGTTTCGAACCTACCTTTAATTAGGTTACCAGTAGATTATGTACAAAACTATACTGAATATCTTAAAAATGTAATCATAGTTCGCTCTGGTAGCTTCCAAAAGCCATGGCCAAAAAATAATTTAACAAACAGAGAATAAATTTAGACCCAAAGCGATTTTGACCCACAAAATGTTAAGCAAAGAGAGCAAATATCAGTACAAGAAAATAATCTTTATTACGATATAAAATTATAGTTACTAAAATGAATAGAAGCATAAACAATTCTTGTTCTCTGTTTTAAATTATTCTTCCTAGGATCTGCTTGAGAAGCTATTATCCTTGTCCAGCCAGATAAGCAAGACTCTACCAGCTCGAAGTCATAACTTGGAGTAACACTGGAGTGGGATCCAGTATGACCGCCGTTAAAAGCACAGCTCGTGTATTAGCAACAACAGCTGTGGCCTCACCTGGAGTGGACGTAGTCACTCTGTTAATATGTGGCCCTTACAATACAATAAATTTGTTGTGATTAACTTATCACAATATAGTGCCAACATGGAAATATTACCAATGAATCAACGTATTTAACTCCTGGTTTAAAATGCAATGGCCAGAAAGGGCATACTGTGCATGCGAGAATGTATAAAGCCAGAGAAATTTTATATGGTCATCAAATACTATACCTATGTTAATAAAGCATACAATGTGATTGTAGTGTCCTTGTTTGCTTGTAAGGGTGTAGTACTAAGTGACTGCAATTCTCAAATTTTATGAATATGCCATCACCCAAAGTGACAATGGTCCAAGACGTTAACTTTAAACACAAAATGCAACAAAGTCACTGTCGGTCAAAGGTAAATAAATTTTTTTTAACTAGCTACGGTATCAACTTATGTGTGATTGTATTAATAAATGCAGTATTTAAAGGAATGCAGGTCGCTGATTGGCTGAAAAAAATGAATATATTGTACATTATAGTAGGTGTTGCCGCACAGATACTACTTGAATATAAACGGCGAGAGATCAACGGGCAGTGTGTTTACAGTAGTTACATACATGAGTATGTTTCTCAGCAAGAGCCACGAGGGATATCACTTTCACAGCTTAGAAAGATTTCACTTGGATCCTTAGTTGATTGTTTTTAACGGCACTCTGAACACATTATTGGCAATATAGAAATGGAACGTAAGTACCCTTCCCAAAGACGGGTTAGCCTTGGCAGGTATAGAACCAGCCACTGTTGGATTATGAGACCAACGTTCTACCAACTGAACCACCACCTTTCCTTTCCTACTGGATAGATCCTGCACTATATTAACAGATACATCCAGTGGAAACGACGTGAGTAATATGTGCCCAAGCCCTTCCTCACCCATTTTTGTCAGTCAGTTAAGGTGAATTTGTAATTTTAGGAAGGGGGGGGGGATGTTTGTTGTGCACATTGTATGCATTTTTAATTTAAAATAACATGTTTTGGCCATGTTAGATTTTAAACCAAGGTATCATGGGATAGCTTCATAAAATTCAGCATAGTGCATTTTTTTTAAAGAGCGCTACTAATAACACGTGTCCCCAAAAACCTATCGGTCGTAGATTAGAGCACATACATGTAAAATCATTAATTCTCGACATTTCAAACGTGGAACTAGACGATTGAAATTATTACAGGCTAGTGAAAAAATGTTCAGTTTTTCAAAGACATATGTTTTTAAAAATAATTAATTTTCCCTTTTTTGTTAAACCCCACCCGAAAAAAACCTGGACCACTGCACTAGGTTACATGATCACGATCAGATAAATTTTGCATTTTGTTTCTGTAATTTGGTAATTAAATGATCAAAGTTTGTATTGAATTTCCATCATTTTCGTCTATTTTCTCAAGTGATTGACCCATTTTATTTACGGATGGATCTTTCTCCGCTCTGGTACAATTACAAAGATCAATGGACGAAGATTCAGTACGTATCAAAATGCATACAATTGCTAAGTTTCAGTACGTATCAAAATGCATACAATTGCTAAGTTGCATGATTCTAAGCAGGATAATGTGCATATATCATATCAAAACTTCATATGGTCATGATTTAATTTTAAACAGGCAAACTAGAAAAAAATGAAATATAGGTCACAGTGAGCTTTGTTGTTGTTGGTGTCGGTTTAATGACATTTTGAAGCACATGATAGGCAAATGTAATACATGGCGGCCAGTATAACTTGTGGAGGAAGGACCCGGAAAACCCTGGTAAGAACCACTGACACTCGGGAAGTTAGTGGCAAGGTTGTCACATATCCCTGTTGGTCGAGACTCGACTCGAACAGTGCGAACAGAGGCGAGGTGGCAGTGATCGGTAAAGGCCAGCGTTTAGACGACTTGACAACCCAGGGCACCAAGTGACCTTTCTTTTATGAGCGTGGTACTAAGAGAGATGCACATAATGATAAACCTTTTGATTCTGACATGAACAGTGACAGAGGAATGAACATTTAACACAAAATTTTAACCCAAGTTAGTGTAGAGTAAAATATGGGCAATATAATTTACTTTTGCAAAGATGATGTAGATCAATATACATCAGTTCAGTAAGTTATATTATTATATGCTCATTTGTTTCTCTGTTAATTTTACATTGTCAAAATCATGCAGTATTTTTCAAGTGCTGTACTGCTTCATACTGCGCGACACGTGTGTATAAAAAAGTATTGTGTATTAGGAACTATTTTTGATTGTAAACAATGTACGCTCATCTGGCATAGGCCAGAACTTTTGATTTATTAGATTTGTCGGTGGATGAACTAAGCAAGCTGTATGGTACACTTGAAAATGAAAATAAAATTGAAGATGTGGATGAGTTCATTGAGTCACATACACACACACAAAAAACTTTCAACCAAGCAAACGAATGATCATGATATCCGCTGTGTCACCAACAAACGCGAGACACGCAATGTTTAAAATATCACTCTAATCATATAAACAGTCATTTTGGAGAGACGTTCGCAAATTGAATGGTTCAGACTATGACCCGTGCTCTCCAGGGTCTATAAAATAGCATAGAAAGGCATATGAGCGCCAAGGACTATCCCGTCTCCCTCAGAAATTTTCCATTTTACAAGCCAATCCAAACACTAGATTCGAAAAAAATGCAAATGAAGAAGGTCGGTTTGGGTAGAAAATCAAGAGACTCAGAGCCAGAAAGCCAAGACGACGAAGAAGTTTTATTTCCGCTGGCGAAATGGGCTGTCACATACCACTGCTTTGCAGTTTTCTCCCTTTTACTTTTTGAGACAATGTTTTTGATATATAGTAGCGATAGAAGTTATAAAGTCATGTAAAAAGCTGGGTTCCCACAAGCCAAGAAGATGAAGAAGTCTTATTCCGCTGGCGAAATGGACCGTCACACCGCAGTTACTGTGCCCCTTTTACTTTTTGAGACAATGTTTGGATATATAGTAGCAATAGAAGTCATACAGGTCCCTCCAACAAAGACCACGCAAGTGACAGAGTATAAACATATGTCGTCCTTTGCTGGTGTGTGTGTGTGTGTGTGTGTGTGTGTGTGTGTGAGAGAGAGAGAGAGAGAGAGAGAGAGAGAGAGAGAGAGAGAGAGAGAGAGAGAGATTTGGATTTTTAACGTAGTTGTTAGTACCATTTTTATAAGTCTTTGGTATGACTCGGCCGGGGTTCGAACCCGCGACCTCCCGCATCCCAGAAGGACGCTTTAACCCCTTAGGCCACCGGAGCGGTCTCTTTAGCTGGTAATAACAATCGCAAAAATTATACTTAGCTTTTTCACCTTGAATTTCATCAAAAGTATTTTCATAGCTATTTCTGTTAATCAGAATTACATGGGTTCCAACAATTGATCCATACCGCAACACTGGACTGTTGGACTACATTTCTAACACAAATCATATTCTCCTTACTGCACTCAAAACAAAACTGATGTGATAGTCCCTAACATACATTATTTTAACAAACAATATTTAATCCTGCGTCTTTTGGAGAACTTCAATTAAAATAATTCATTTTTTCCCACATTATGATTCCAAACAATCAGTGGCAGAACATAAACACAGATGCTGCTGCATGAAGGCCAGTCCCTTCTGTCACATTGTACATCGTACGGAATAGACCCAGCTAATAAGACCAGACCATCACAAACAGAAAAGCAGAATCTAGTTAGTTCGACAGGAGAACATCCGTCCATTTCAAACCAACAGACAAAGTTGTTTCAATATGACTCTAAATTTCAATTTTAAGTAGACCAAACGAAATTTCTTTTTTAAACGAATGACTGAGCACGCGACCAAGTGCAAAGGTTGCTGGCAGTGCTATGTGCGTATTAATACTGTTACTATGCTTTGATGAACATAACAGTTGTGTATTTACTTTGGAATCCAGCATAAACTCAATTACTTTGTTTCTTGTAGTGTGTTCTTTTTATTATTCAGCCTTAGGTGGAAAAGCAAAATGAGTATATAATAAAAAGGTTACTATATTTGTTTGGGAAAATATGAACTCGTATTTTTTTATTTGAGTAATGTTGCGCAGTATCGCTTAGAAAATCGTTCATATTTTCTCAGTAATCTATAATTGTTTGATTATTCAAGGTTTAATAGTACGTATGTAGGGTGCAGAGAAACCTATGTCATCATGAGTTAAATACAGATACTTAGCCTAAGCCTAGAAAATGTGAAATAACAGGCCACAGTGACCTTCATTTGCTATAAGGTTAAATTGTAATGGATGTATAATACAATCATCTAACATTTAATATAAACAGAAGTTTCAGAAATAAACGTAAAAGACATAATTTAACCAAAGGCAGTGAAACTTGATATATGGGTCAAGGTGAGGTATGTTTGTAATGAGGGTGTAATACTTAAGAAAATCACGACCGAGTTTCATGATTCCACATATCACGGTGGTGTAAAATACTTTGTGTGCAAGAGTGTTCAAAAGCAAGAATCTATGAAATCAGTGTGCAAAGTTAGCCCCCTTATCCGACTCTGTAGGAGGTAGGTGGTAATGAAACCCATTTCACACTGTTCCCTAGGTGGTAGGAATAAAAAATGGTTTAGATGCAGTGAGTGTATATGTACGTGCCTTTATATGTGCGGACGCCGATGCTGACACTAGGATTAATACGAATGGTCTCCTTTACTTCGTAGAGTCAAGCAAAGAAGATCCGAATAAGACAAAGCTGCCCAAGGCAATCAGACAAAATTACCATAAAGGTCTGATTCTACTTTATTGGCTCATGGTGACAGTATAGTAACGTGGTGGACACAAATTTAGAAATATAATCTCCGATCAAATGGTTCTAAAACACTTAAACTAAATTTAAACTAGAGGCCCGAGTGACCCTGGTGTTGTCTTCCTGACATCTTTCTAATAGAATAGTTGGTTGACAAATTTGGTTCCGTAGGAAGCTTTGTGTTGACTTTCCACAGTAAATGGTTCCGCTCTACAGTTATTACGTACTTCTGAGAGAGGGACCCGTATAAGGTGAAGTTATGAATAATGGAGAGAATGTTGGCATACTATACTATACTTTCATGTACAGTAACTATAATTTCTTTACACGTGGCAATTATGGAAACTATACGGTAAAGTAGACAGCGATTAAAAAGGGTTGTTCCCATGTGCTAGATAAATGAGCTTGAACGAGTCCAAAGTTCACTAATTTTAGAAGTTATTAAAACAAGGATAATGATTTTTGCCAGAGTAGACAATACCAGCTTCTGAAGTGCAATAAATGAAGTATAAAATACATAAACAGGGAAAAAACGTTACCGGCTCGTTTTTTTGTTCTTCAAATTAACCTTTGAAGTTCAGAAAGTGAAAATGACCAAGTGGAGCTAGCAGTCTTTTGAAAGGTGCACATCTGATGTTAAGCCAAGCTGGATACTTTATTACTCAAATCACACTCATCAATCATGCATCAAACTTAAGGTAATTAAAAGATATTTTAACAATACCTATCCTACTCGTTTTTTATATCCAGGATATGGTATTTATACAGCTGAAAGGTCTTCGTGCTTGTATACCTTCTGTCAAAATGGGTCAAATTCTGTACAGGGTTTTGTTTTATCTTTAGTGATGACCGTCATATCTGATGGCTGATCCGTATCATTCCTATAAAACTGACGTCGATTGGTTAGATGGTTTATCATTCCTATAAAACTGACGTCGATTGGTTATATGGTTTATCATTACTTTTAGTCCATTATTGGCTCTATCATGCCGAGGAAAACAGAGCTAAATACCATTCCTAAGGACACACAGAGGTAGCCGACTCTGGATAGTCTGGGCCGGTATCGAACCCACAACACTTGGATTATGAGTCTGACGTTCTACCATCCCTCTATGCCTCCATATTCAACCGAAAGTCCCCTATACCCAAATAACGTCCGTCAAGTTTGAGAACAAGTAGTTAAATGCTTTCAAACTTTAGTAACAGCGTTAGGTCCAATGTCACCAACAGACATAATCTGCTCAAATATGGAAGCAATCTTTGCATGCATGAATTCTGTCAAATTTGGTGAAATTCTGTAGAGAGGTTCTAAGGAGAAGTCGTTAAAATATTTGTACATATTTTAGTTGTGGTGTTCATATTTTTAGGCTGAACAGCACCATTTAGCAAAAACTGAAGCCCGCTAATGCCAGGATGCTTTCTGTCAATTTTGGTCGTTTGAAAAGTCCTCGAAATGCGTTTTTCGTGTGTAAATTTACTTGCTCTAGCCATATTTAAAAGTGGATAGGCATCATTTTGAACCACTGTGAACACCTTTTTATGCCAGGACGATTTCTGTCAAATGTGGGCAACTTCTGTTGAGCGGCTTTTAAGAAGAAATTCTCTCTCTTTAGTAATGCTGGCCAGATTTGATGACGAATCATTTGTGCAAGTTTGAATGTTCTTCATGCCAGTATCCATACTGCCAAATTTGGATTAAATTTATTCGGTATGTTTTAAAAACTAAGTTGAACGAGGAATGGTTGACGGACGCACGACAGACACAGGATCATTCTACAAGCTAACTTGACCTTGACTTTTTTGTAGTCACTGTTTACAGCGTGATGAAACAGTGTTCTAAGACCGTTTCTTCCAGAATTCAGCATTAGGGATTATAATTTAACTGTGACGGACAGCGGCGATTGTACGTATTGTACTATTATTAGCATACTATCGGAGTCAAAATTCACTTCACGTTTCTTTGGAGAAGTCAGGTTTCGTAACCTCAATTAATTGCCTTTTGGGGCAATTATAATTGACCCTCAAGAGTCCCAACACGTTGTCTGACGTGAAAAATCAATAGTTCATATAAATTAAAAAATGTAGTTATATCTTGTTATATATATATATATATATATATATATATATATATATATATATATATATATATATATATATATATATATA
>JAECUM010060822.1:16959-32505 GCA_016617855.1 Megalonaias nervosa
TACCTCATAAATCAAGTACCAAACACACTACAGCTACCTCATAGATCATGTACAAAACACACTACACTCATAAATCAAGTACCAAACACACTCCAGCTACCTCATAGATCAAGTACCAAACACACTACAGCTACCTCATAGATCATGTACAAAACACACTACACTCATAAATCAAGTACCAAACACACTCCAGCTACCTCATAGATCGTGTACAAAACACACTACACTCATAGATCAAGTACCAAATACACTACAGCTACCTCATAAATCAAGTACCAAACACGCTACATCTACCGCATTAAGTACCAAACACAGTACAGACTGTTTTCTGCTGGGACATGATCTAACTGTATATGTTGACTTGGAGGAACAAGTCTACGATATTTTAGTTGCAATGACTAAAATATAACAGGCAGATACTGTCATGACATTTATAAGCTTTATATACTTCTTACTGTAGTTTGCAAAATTTTCCGGGGCCCCGAGTGGCCGAGTGGTCTAAAGCGCTGACCGTTACAGATCACTGCCATCTCACCTCTGTCTGCGTAAGTTCGAGTCCAGGCTCGGCTAACGTGGGTACGTGAGAAAGCCTGCCAGTAGCTTCTCGTGGGTAGGTGGTTCTTCCTGGGATTTTCCAGGTTTCTTCCTCCACCATTAATACTGGCCGCCATGTATAGCCTATCTTGTGCTGAAAAATGGCGTTAAACCCTATAACAACAACAACAACAACAACAAGCTTTTCCGTAGACGACAAGCGTGGACATCTTATATGTCGTTTTTGCTCATCTTTTTTGTAAAATGTATTTAATAACCAAATCATATTTTGAAGTCTGTTTCGAGAGTAAGAAAAGCAAGGTGAAAATAAGACACTGTTTGATAGCAGAAGAATTTGATACACGCACAGAGTGAGACTATTGGAGTATTATTCAGTCAGTAAGTACATATTTCATCGACCTATACTAACAAACTTTATGGTGTTAACGTTGAGCTCTGCATTTTTTTTGTAGCAGTCGTCTTCCGTTTCGTTTACTCAAGTTTTCTATTTAAAAAAGCATGGACACAGATGTTTGTGAAGCGATGACATTAGCAATTGACTTTCATGAATCTGTTTAAAGATGCTTGTCGATTATCAAGTCTTACAATCTTACGATTACATGAACAAACAATAACCAACACGTCCATGACGTTGCTAGTGTTTGCAATTTTACGAGAAACGGTTTTATTATAAAGAAATACCATGATGGCGTACTAAGCAAATGTTACTACATTGGAATTAAAATGTAACCATGTTTTATGAAGAAATTTCAACAGCCTCACTGAATGTCAAGACAGACTCACTGACTGTCAGGACTAGACAGCTTGTCATTTCATGTGGCGTACAAAACACATATTTTTAGCCCAAGGCATAGAGAAGCAAATTCATATACCATGCAGCATTCGTGTGTTAAAAATAAAGAAAAACTATGGCACTGATGAATCTACCGAGCTGAACTGTTACTTTGCAGATACACGAAACATGCAACCATCTGACATTCATGTTAAGATTTAGAAAATAGTTGTTACAGTTTACAAACATATTAACGTGTCATTTGACCACGCCTTGAACACCTTACCTGTTTTGACGACGAGGTCCGGCAAATAGTGTTTCCAGAAGGCACACTCCTGAATACGCGGTCCAACCCCTGTGTCCACTGTTTTATCTCCTCGCCTTAAGTGCTGATCATTCAGTCTCAGGTAACGCCGAGAAGAGTTGGTATATAGCGGCCATTCGTTCACGCTGAACTCTCCAGGGCCACGATTAGGGTCCCTACAACATAACACAATTGTCATAAAAGTGCTTTAGATCGTGATTGCATGACAAGTTGACCTACAGTGTCTGTATGAAGATATTTTGTCTGTATAAACATATTTTGTCTTGTATAAAGATATTTTGTCTGTATAAAGATATTTTGTATTTTGTCTGCATAAATTATTTTGTCTTTATAAGATATTTTGTCTTGTATAAAGATATTTTGTTTGTATAAAGATATTCTGTCTGTATATAGGGTGGTATATAAAATAACACTTTCATGCCTTATTGAGCACATGAAATTGATTCTGCAGTTAATTACGATAGCCTGCTGAGTAAATAAGCATTATATAATAATTATGCATCCCCTATGGGGTTTTTTTTTTTTTTAAATTATTTTTCTAAACGTTCTCTTGTATAATACAAATTTATCGAATTTGGAGGCGTGACGTCTGTTCACTCAATTGTATAAATGATGCAGACATTTATATTTAAAAAATGGTTCTAAAAATATGATAACATAGATGTATGTACAGACTTGATGGTCCTGGCAAAGATACTAGAATTATGGTTCTGAAAATATAATAACATAGATGTATTTACAAATTTGGTGGTTCTGGCAAAGACACTAGTATTATCCTATTTAAACCGGTTAGCCAGTTTTCATACCGGTGAAGAAAATTTTCAAAATGTTTCTAATATAATCCCGCCATCCACCATATTTTTTCAAAAACAAAACTACATGCCACCCTATTTCTGTCATCTAACATTTTATCAAGAAACATAATTCTTAAACAATTTTAAGGCCATTGTCCCAGCGTTTAAGGCCACTGGACGGGATATATTGGAAACACTGGCCTAGCGTTTTCTTTCAAAAGAATTGTTAGGACATGTAGCCATTATGTAATAGGCCAAATTGCCTCATTTTTACTCTAAAGTTAACCCTATTAAAAAATAGTTCCACAAATTTCTCAAGCGACTATTTTTGACCCTAGACCATCCACATTCCCAACCACCAAACTTCTTGTTCAATATATACTGACCTAAAGCAACCGGACCCACCAAAGAAATATTAATCATTTTTACCAAATTAAAGGGACACCAGTAAATACGTTATGTATGTAAACATGTCCAAATCATTGCCCATGCAATGGACAGGGGTAAAAATTTCTAGACAAGCTTAATACATGTTATCCGTTGTTACCCTACAGAGCTCGTATGCTTTATAAATTATGGGCGTAGTTTGTCTCTCTGTCTCTTTATGATAACACTATGTAACTTCTCAATGCATGGTTTGCTTAATATAAACATTTGCCTTACGTAAAGTGTGACGTCTGGACTTCTTCGCCGTCTTTCGTCCGAATACCTGTATATTTGTCTTCGTAATAAATACGTAGGTAGGTTTTTTTTATACAATCTATAAAAGTGTTAGGTTTGAATTACAACTAATATGTTGCCTGGACACGTCAATTTAATAAACGTTTAAATGCACACATATTACTTACCTTTTGTTAAATCTATTGACTAATTAATCTATTTTAGCCTTATTATTATTATATGTAATTTTACCTATGCCTTAAACTTGACAACGTAGTATAGTATAGGCTAATATCTCAATCGATTATTAAATACAGGCAATCGAACATTTTCGCTAGCCAAGGTTCTGATATGAGAACCCTATCTAAACCTGGGCGTATCGAGCAGATATTTATGTGCTTCGGGTCTGTGAATTTCATTGGATGCGGCGGCAAGCCACCGCATTCAATCTAGCTTAAGTTGTTCAAATTGAACAATGTTCCTACATGATCGAGACAAGGGGAGCACACAACTTGAATTGACTGAAAAAAAGGAATTTTCCACTGCCGGTCCGTATTTGTACAAATACCTTTCACTCAAATACACCTATAATGGCTTCCCTCTGGTACGTAGTCATACTTTTGACGTCAAACTTACAAAGTATCTTTTTGAAGTCAATTGCCTACACCCTTTCCGGCCGATGTGCAATGCACGCTGTTACGCGCCATTGGTTAGTTGGCATTACATACTAAGGTAGGCAACTCATGAAATCCAATAGATGTCGGTAGGACAAAGCACTAAAATATCTGTTCGATCCGCAAAGGTGTAGATAAGGTTATCATATCGGAACCTTATGTAGTGAAGATGGCAATCCACAAACATTTAGAACTGCTTTTCCAGGTCCGCTCAGTTGAGGAGTGCCACGTGCCAAGTCATATTCGCTCTTTAATTTTATCATCGTTTTTAGTAAATACAATACAAAACTACCACTGGTGTGCATTTCCAAAGAGCCTGGCATATCAACGTTGGCACTCGTGCCATAAATTGCTGATACCTTAATGGATTAATGCTTGACGTGGTAGGCTCCTACTCTTATGTCAGGCAATGCCGCGACTAGATGCAGAAAGTAGCAATTCCGTTAAATGTTCTAAGAATGGGCATTTCCTATTTGTTTCAAAACCCCATTTTAACCCCTGTTTTTAATGTAATTGGTATAAATATATGTCAAGTACTTTGCCACTACCGAGGCCAAAGCGCAACGGTGGTGTACAAATTTATTCTATTAAATCTATTTCTTGATAAAGGTTAGTTTATGATTTCACGGAAGAGACTTTATAAATCAGAAAAGTGATTTTAGGAGTCTCCATGGCGGACAAATTAAAAGACTTTAATGGATATTGAGGGGAATGTTTTATGAGGGTATGGGGTATCTCATAAGACAGACAAGATGACGTTGCGAATATTTTAAAAGTGAAAAGAATGAATTATCGGATGTGTATGGTCACACAATGGAAGGAATATTCCGAATCTTTCAATAGTTGGGAATCAGTAAAAATGTATCACTTGCAAAAACAGCGAATGTGGCAATGACCTGTGGCAAAGTCTAAATCCTTGCGTCCCGTTTGGGATGCAGTGAAATTGTCAGAAAATACAATCAGAAAAAATTACACACGTGAACGTGAATAAGACTGTAGCAAGAGGCTCGGTGTTCAATTTATAAGAAAGCAGATTTCATACAAATTGTTTAATACACAAATGCTAGTCTGAAACTTTTACACCGAAATGTTTCATCAACATTTTAACTGAAAAAAAAATCAGTTATAGGTAAATAGCACAAAATTTGTATAACGCAAAATACTAAAATCTGAAGTCTCCTTTAATTCATATAGAAACTGAAACAAAACTGAAATAAAATGAATTGTGAATTGTTACGTGTCTAGGCTCGTTCAAAAGTAACAAAGAAAAGAGTGAAGCCAACAAGCTTTGTAAATTTTAACAGAACAATTTATTTCCCTAGAAAACAAGGTAAAAATATGAAAAAGGACTTACGGTTTGTGAATCTAATCTAAAAATTAATCCTAGAATTTAAAAATATGTCATATCACTAAAAAGTTCTAAATGAATCAAAGTTCGAATCCCGATGAAGTTCCAAGATGGAAGGCGATGACGTCTTCTATAACCTATTCTGTGTTGTCGTGTCAACAGTTCCTTGTTGAATGAATCACTAAAAATTATATTCCGGCTTTAGAATTCCGAATAATTTTCAGTAAAAGTCTTTGTCCAAGAATTATGATGAGCACTAGATAAAGTCTCCAGGGAAAATAAATTATTTTAAATAAAAAAACTCAATTCAACTGGCAACAACAAAATAATACCTTTGAGCCTGAAGGTATGAATTACAACTCACTGAAATCACTATGAAACATCAGTTTTAACCCGCAATTTTAGATCACATGATGGGGTCAAGTGGTCACTTAGTTCGAACGGCGTAATAACACCACAGTTCGGCTGTCACGTACGCCATGGACGAATTTGATTCTACTGGACGAATCTATAAGATCGAATAAAAATAAAATTAAAAAAATTGTTTACATAGAACTGACACGTAAGCCAAGTATGACCTTGATTACGACCAATGATTTTCACTCTAGGAAAGAAATAAAAAAAGTTGTTTACCAGTTCTGAATCAAGGTCCGGAACTAGGTCAGCTAAAAATACAATGTAGCAATACTGGTTATTTACCAGGTCAAAACAGAATTAAACTGAATGTTCCGGAAAAATGTCAAATCCAGCGAATAAAATTATCATTACATTAACATGTAGTGAAATAAAAATAAAATAAAAAATTTAAAACTAACACAAAAGTAATTAAATTACATATACGTAACAGAATAAAGCAAACTAAAGAAGAATAGTTTGAAAATAAAGTTACAGACTCGTGAAATAGGGCCTAAAATGAATAAGAACATTTGTACCTGAATGAGCTGAAAGTCATCAAGAGCATTTGACTGATTTGATGGACATTTCTAAGAAGAGAAAGTGGAACCGGACTTATGGAAAATAAATAGGATACTGTAGACAAAAGTCTATCCTTCTTATCTATTAAACTTTGGATAGATGATAGCGACATAATAATTCGAGGAAGTATTGTTGATAGGTACGACACAAAATCTACCAACATAATGAACAGAAACGAAATAGAACGGAAAATTCAAGAATTGTCTTAATAATTGCACACAATAGAAATTTGAACAGGAAATGCATGTATATAGAAAATGGGGTTTTGAAACAAATAAATCTTTTAACTGTAGGCGTCGACATATTTAGACAGCTTGCAGGAAATTACTGCGTTGATTTACCAAACTAGATAAAACATGAATTTATATTTTCTCATTAAATTGTAACCGTGAGTTCAAGACCCACAACCTTGACACCGTATCTGGGGTTGAAAAAATATAAAACAGCCTGCAATAATATGTCAGATAGTGACAATATATGTTTATCATTCATTAAAGTCAATTATAGACCAACCGCATAGACCACAGAAATATTACTTCGATAAATATAAGCACTCTCTTAAAACATGTCCACTAAATACAGAAGATATACAAAAATTGAACTCAATTTAATATATGTCAATGAATATAATCAGTAGTTCAGGATGGGACTGAACATCAAGACTGCTTTCGCTCAAGGCTCTTAACAGGCCTCGCTGTCTTCCCTGGAACTGTTTCGTAGAAATTTGCAATGCAAATCAGAGTAACAGAATGAGAAAGGGAAAGTGACATAAACATGTAAATGATATATAATGAAGCTAATTATCATTACTGTGGAATAAAGGATTTATCAAAGTTGACATAATGTCAAAATAACAAAATGCACGGCAAAACACTTGTGCAATAAGAGTCATAGCTCTTTTAATTCTGAACTAAAATTTGCAGAACACAAAATATTATGCAATAAAACAGCGAACAGAATTGACAGAATGGAAGAAATTGGTTCTGTCTGTAGATAAATTTAAAGACTACCAAAAGCAACTAAAGGTCTCTTATGCTTTGTGAAGGTAGTATGGAGCCGATAAGTAAATGCAGACGGAACTCGGACGCGTCGTGGACAAAAAAAAGTAACGACACACCTTCCTTATTTTGTCTTTACCGATAATCTATTAAAAATCTCACAATAGGAGCCTATAGTTTACAGAGGAGAAGACTGTATAATGTAAAATTGTACAAATGTTTACAATGGATTTCAGAAGCTGTTTATGAGAAGCTTGGGTATCAGACAAAGTTGATGATAGGAGATTACTATCGAAGAAGGACTGGACAGGGCGGCTTCGTCTGCAGCTACAAAGTAGGACATCATTATCACCTAAATGGAAAATATAGCGTTTCTACACACCTAAAGTGTAATTTAATATATGAATATCCAAAATATATTCCACTATTTATTCATAATTTAACTGGATATGACTCTCATCTGATTAACAAAAGCCAAAGTAAAATAAGATCAAAATCAATAATAAGGAAATTATTTTGTTTAGTAAGAATTTCATAGTTGATTTTGAAAATAAACGGCAAAAATTTGGATTTTTAACATAGCTTTACAAATGTTGCAGTCATATCGCTACGATGTCTGCAGTGTGGCAGTTTATAGTGATGTCTAGCACTGGGGCATCATGCCGCAGACATGTAGCATCATGTCCCACCCATTCACATTTATCCTGACACCAGGCCGACCAGTCCTAACACTAACCTCTTAATGCTGAGCGCCTAGCGAGGCAGCTGTTAGTACCATTTTTACAAGTCTTTGATATGACTCGGCCGGGGTTCGAACCCACGACATCCCGCATCCGAGGCGGACGCTCCGACCAATAGGCCACCGGAGCGGTCCAAACGGCAAAGAGATTCTTACAAAAAGAACGATAAGATTTGTAGGTAGTTATCGGTTCATGGGACGATCACAAAATAAACTTGCTAAAATTAGAAACAATGCTAAATTCACAAAAGCTACGCGGTGTTGTAGATTTTCAGAAAGACGTGACAAAACGTGATAAAGGCATACTTTTATAGAAAAGACATTTATCCATATGAATACATGAATTTATTTTAAAGATTTAATGAATTTGTCCTATAAACAACAGAATAAAATGTTTATTCAAAGCCATCTGAATCCGAACTAATCGAACATGATTATCAGTATATTAACAATGTTATAACAAATTTCAAATTAAGTTATCTTGGTGACCTACATGACTATGTAAAGAAAGACATTGTGATGTTTGCGGTATTTATGAAAAATTCAGATCTGTGTGTATGAACAAACACAAACAAGATCCATCTCGTTCAGAGCATAAGAACTAGCTCACAATGCTGCTTTGAAATAACTAAGCAGAATTAGAACAGATTATGTCGTGTTTCTTTCAACAACTGAATCTGGAATCGGAGGAGGATAAGCATGCTGTCGAATAGGTATGCCAAAGCAAATCATGAGTATTTGTGGGCGAAAGTAGTTTTGATGTACACGCCTGAGGTCAGCAAGAAATTTTTGAGAAGAGAATATGGTACATAAAGGACAAGGTCATACATTGTGTATCTAGACTGTAACAGTTTGTATGGATGGACACTATTAACCAATGCCTGTAAGAAGTATGCATGTAGTGTGTTGTACGGCAACCTTAGTACTTTGGTGGATATATCATGCCACTCAAAGGTAAAGTTCTTAAAAAGTAAATCAGATTTGTACGATAAATGTAAACAAGAAGTATTTGTCTATATGAAATGTTTAATGGGCAGACGAAACAATAACTACTAAGTATTTGTCTATGTGAAATGTTTAATGGGCAGACGAAAAAAGTATTTGTCTATATGAAATATTTAATGGGCAGACGAAACAATAACTACTAAGTATTTGTCTTTACGAAATGTTTAATGGGCAGACGAAAAAAGTATTTGTCTATATGAAATGTTTAATGGGCAGACGAAATAATAACTACTAAGTATTTGTCTATGTGAAATGTTTAATGGGCAGACGAAAAAAGTATTTGTCTATATGAAATGTTTAATGGGCAGACGAAACAATAACTACTAAGTATTTGTCTTTATGAAATGTTTAATGGGCAGACGAAACAATAACTACTAAATATTTGTCTATGTGAAATGTTTAATGGGCAGACGAAACAATAACTACTAAATATTTGTCTATGTGAAATGTTTAATGGGCAGATGAAAAAAGTATTTGTCTATGTGAAATGTTTAATGGGCAGACGAAACAATAACTACTAAGTATTTGTCTATATGAAATATTTAATGGGCAGACGAAAAAAAGTATTTGTCTATGTGAAATGTTTAATGGGCAGACGAAAAAGTATTTGTCTATATGAGATGTTTAATGGGCAGACGAAAAAAGTATTTGTCTATATGAAATGTTTAATGGGCAGACGAAACAATAACTACTAAGTATTTGTCTATATGAAATGTTTAATGGGCAGACGAAAAAAAGTATTTGTCTATGTGAAATGTTTAATGGGCAGACGAAAAAGTATTTGTCTATATGAGATGTTTAATGGGCAGACGAAAGAAGTATTTGTCTATATGAAATGTTTAATGGGCAGACGAAACAATAACTACTAAGTATTTGTCTAAATGAAATGTTTAATGGGCAGACGAATCAATAACTACTAAGTATTTGTCTTTATGAAATGTTTAATGGGCAGACGAAAAAAGTATTTGTCTATGTGAAATGTTTAATGGGCAGACGAAACAATAACTACTAATTATTTGTCTATGTGAAATGTTTAATGGGCAGACGAATCAATAACTACTAAGTATTTGTCTATATGAAATGTTTAATGGGCAGACGAATCAATAACTACTAAGTATTTGTCTTTATGAAATGTTTAATGGGCAGAAGAAAAAAGTATTTGTCTATATGAAATGTTTAATGGGCAGACGAAACAATAACTACTAAGTATTTGTCTTTATGAAATGGGCAGACGAAAAAAGTATTTGTTTATATGAAATGTTTAATGGGCAGACGACAAAAATAAGTACTAAAATGAATGGAAGAAAATATAATGTCTTGGAGTTCATTTGGATAAATTTGTCAGAGGTAGATTTAGAAATGCCATCACATTTGCAAAACTATTAAACAATATCCGGAAAAAGGAATTCCTAAGAAGGATGTTTATCCACATCACAAAATAAATTAACAGATGATCGAGAAAGGTGCAAACGTTTCAGTGGCAAAATTATTATGCTCCTTAAAAACAAAGAAAAACATCTTACGTTTCGATCACAAGCCATAATTTAAACAAGTTATCTCAGCTGGAAAATAAAACTAAAATAGATACCTACGGCACGTAGATTTGATCAAAAGCCATGGCTGAAGCCATATTTATAATTTAATATAACTTTCAGAACAAAGGTAGCTGACAAAGTTTGAAAAAGTCTTTTGTACGTTAATGGACAATGGTGTCTTAGAAAAACATATGGAAACTTCAAGAAAAAGAATTAAAGTAATAAATGAAAATTGGTCTGATTTCAAAGAAGAAGAAAATAAAGTTAACAAAACGATTTTATGGCGGCTTTACAGTGCTAGAAGTAAACCGATAAAATGACACTTATATTGATTGACACAGATTCTTTGTGCATAGGTACTGAAACAAACATCTTGTTCAACGATATTTTGTAGCAACAAAGTAATCAGATTTACGACACAAGCAATTGCAAAAGTGATCACAGATACTTAGTGCCATTAATAAACAGGAACGTTGTTGGATCGCAAAAGTGATCACAGATACTCAGTGTATTGGTAAACAGGAACGTTGCTTGATCACAAAAGTGGTCACAGATACTCAGTGCCATTAGCAAACAGGAAGTGGTCACATATACTCAGTGTCATTGGTAAACAGGAACGTTGCTTGATCACAAAAGTAATCACAGATACTCAGTACCATTAACAAACAGAACGTTGTTGGATCATAAAGGTGATCACATATACTCAGTGCCATTAGTAAAGAAGAACGTTGTTGGGTCACTTAAAGATGAGATGAATGGCATATAAGTACAAGAATGTTGTGGTCCTAGAGATAGGCTAGCAAGACTGACATCATAGAAAACTATGGATATTATGCTATCTGGTCTTTAAAGAATCTAAAATTATATATGTATAAAGATTTTGTATTTAACCAAACTATACATCATTAAGAGTAGAATTTAATCAGATAATGCTAATACGAGATATACAATGTCAAGATAAGCGTCGTTTGTTGATAAAATGAGCATTTTACCATATGTTCACCATTCCCGTATAGCCTAACAACAGCTTGTTGCCTTGGCTACGCTAACTCCCACATGTAATCAAAGAGATATTCAGGCCTCATTAAAATTAGTCGAAATGATGTTCGCAAATAGCACTAAATACTGGCTGTGGTTAGTTGATTGCTTTTTAATATACAAAATACAGATTTACAAATTCGTCATTAGCAACAAATTATTAGTTTCCTGATCTGCATTAATAAGTAATTCTAACCATGTATCTAATTTATCACTTGGATGTATTTGAATTACATTAATGTCTCTAAAAAGTCACTTTATGTTGTAAGTCTCATTGTGAACATATGTTTCACAGATAATTACAATAAAACCAAAAGAGTTTTAATATTCTGTTGTTTCAATCACATCTAGTGCAAACTTTCTTTGCGCAGTTCTGCAACATCTCATAATCCTATTATTAGGTTCTAATAGGTGTATTTAGTATTTAGCAACAGGACGGGACGGACGTCATTGTTATAGTTCGCTTTGACTGTTTTGTCCGGACTAACATTCCTAATCGTCTCTTTGAAGATAATAGATTTTAAATGTTTTTTTCTGGATATTTATTCGTGCAACAGTAACAAAATAAACACACGTTTTGTGTGCATCTAAGATTTCTTTTCTGTTTTTCTGTATGTGTATTCGTTCTTGAACAGTTGTTAATGTATGCTCTCTTCCGTGCAATGTATTACCATGTGTGCTTTGTCCAGTCATAATCAGTATTAAATTGTTTACACTAATCATATTAATGTCAAGGTTTTTTATGTTGCTCATTAACCACAAATTTGCACGCGTCTGTAAATTGCCTATCCAACATATACTCCCGTCAATAAAACATTTTAGCTAATCTTCCCAAGGTAATTCTTATTTTTGCTGGATTGCAATACGTCTCAAGATATGATTATAGCCTTTTTGCAGAGCATCAAGGCTCCTTTTGCACTCATTCTTGGTGAACCGAGTATTATATGTGATATTATTGTATTGACTGGAACATCAATAATTCTGCCTCTTGTGATATAAAAAACCCCAAATGAATCAATGACAATTGTTCCATCATGATTTGTTATTCACATAAAGCCAGCTATTAAACAATCTGAGCCTATAAATATAGAGGAGAAGAATGTATAGCAAACTTCTCAGAGAAAAAACTATTGCAGAAATAATCGATGAAGAATTAAGACTTCAAAATGCTAAATAAAATATATTTACAAAAGGTGAAAACGATCATGACTCTAACATGTATTATATTTGTGAAAAGAAATACGTTTTACAGACAGCAACAACTGATGGACAAAACAATTAAAAATAAAATCAGAAATCACGACCACCTAACTAGTAAATATAGCGGACAATAACGACTGTAACTGATATTATTAACATTTAAACTATAGACATTTATTGGAAGGGACTCTATCTGGCTATAATTCACATGTATTCATAACAATGCAACCAATATTATGCTAGATGTCGCTATTATTTAAAACTGTGACGAAAAGTGTATTTCATATTCAAAATGGTTTAGCATGATAACTTTGAGAAAGTTGGAAGAAATGCTTTTATACAAATGCCAATAATATGTTAGATACTTTTTGTCTTATGACTTAGTCGTTAGAACAACTTGCAGAAAATCAATATGACTATCAATCCACAGAAACAGCAAGAAATACATTTTCACGATTAGTGCATTAAAAAAGAAATACTAATATTGAACAATATTTTTCAAAATTCTATGTTTTAAATAGTAAATGTAGTCAGTCTAAATAATAACAACTATTATTTTGGAGTTGTGTGACCAGATTATAAGCCTAACAAATCATGGTGCAAAAAATATATTGAAGTAACTAGAGCAGCAATATTTGTTGTGTTTTGAAATTCATAAAGTAATTTACATCATGTATTAGTTTTTCATCCATTATATTTAACCAGTTTTAATTTCTTCAATTTTAGTATCTACTGAGAAACTGTCTTAGTCCAGTATCTGTCTTTAATTCAGTTATATATATTCCTACGTATCCGTCAATTTTGTTCTAACTGTATACATTCTTTCCAATAATGCTCAAGTCTATTTATTTAATTCTTGTATATTTTCTGTTGTCATTGATTGTGAACTGTCCTTGAACTCTTTTTTTTAATTGTTTCAATCTAATTCGTCAATACGTCCTAGCACAATAACAATATTATGAAGAATTACATTCTTTTATAGCCTCGTTCTCGCTTAATCCTGCTATCTGACTTTTCTCGATTGCAGAGCAAGTTTGTGTTTATTTTCTTTTAAAGATCTTAAAACCAGATAATTTATTAACTAATTATTATCATTTACGCCAGAAATAGATAAATCCTACGTGGATTACTCTCATAATTATTTATTGTTTTTTGGAGGGTTTTTTGGGGTATATTTATTTTTATTTATTTACGCTAACTATATTATGCATTTGATCTAAACTTTTGTCTACATTAAACATTATTAGTTATGTTTGTAATCTCATTACCGTTTTTCTCCATTCAGCAATTAACCTTGTCCTTAAATTAGTAAACTATGATGATAATGTAACATAGTTTTCTAGAGATTTCTTTATTATTTCAGTATTCCATTTATCCCTGGGCTTATCATTTCTTCAATAAGTTGTAAGTATTGATGGATATTGAGTATATCTCTTACTATTTATTTTACAGTCACCAATAGCCTTTCTATTTAATTAACTTTTTAGCATCTGTACTTTATTGTTGTCCTCATCAATCTGTTTTTAACTTCTAAATCATAGTATATATTTATTCTCACACAGACCTGTTAATTTTATTATCAAGCTGTTCTCATCGTTTCAATATCTTTAAATTATTATCGTCCAAGAAGTCCCCATGTATTTTTGTGGGTCAATTTGTTTTTGTACGATTGTCCGCATCAGTTAATTTTACAGGGTCAATAAATTTGTACGGTTATTTTGTTAGTTTTGTTCATTGCATAAAGATTGATGCAGCAATACGTTCTCTTCGTTCTCTGACGTACACTACTCCTCCTTAACTGGTTCACTTATGTTCCTAAAATCACGAAACCTTATAATGATATTTCCATTTACATAACGCGAACACGATACATTACAGGCATGCTATTAAAATCTATTAACCATGAGCTCTTCATCTGTCATCCTAATAGTTAATCTGTTGATTGTACTACTTTGTATTTACATGTAACCTCCATCAACAGTGTGTGAACTAAATTCACACGAAAACATTTTTGATTGGTATGAAATACAGCTGCGGTGAAGGTCCCTTAGAATATTTTTTTCTTCGAGCTGATGCTAGATTCTGTTCTTCCTGACAAGACGGCTTTTTCTCCTTTCTTTTATGGGTGCGTAGTCCATCAGAAGCACACATCCACCCACCCACCCCACACACACACACACACTCCCCTCTCTCTCTCTCTCTCTCTCTCTCTCTCTCCAACCATCCAACCATCACAAGTGGAATGGACATTCAATACAGTCCTTCGAGAAACAAATTTTGCGCTAAATATCCACCGAAAAAAATTACATTTTATTATTATTATTATTTTTATTATTGTCCGTTATCCCAACACACAATTATCTTAACAGATTTCTTTCAGAACTTTGCTGCATAACTCTGCCGGGATATAATTTCTTTACTAAATTCGGGTGATGGCGTAAATCCCTCGCCACGTTGTTTCCGTCCTTTGTTTACAACTCAGAATTAGGTTAAAGCATACTAGTTCGCTATTTGCACAACTATGTATCGTTATATCTCTTCTTGTAGATTATCCCAGGTGATTCAAACATGCAGGAGTCCAGAACGTTTTGTAGATTTTGTGTGAAGTGTTTGTTTGTAAGTTTTTTATGTTTGTTTTTTAACCCTGACGAAGAGTTTATTTAGCTCGAAACTATATGGAACTGTGTTGAATCTATTTCCGACGTTATCAATTTGTATATATGCAATAAACTGACAACGAACAGTGCAAAACTAGTATCTAACTAGCCTGAGCGCTTTCGACTCTTAATGAGTCTTTCTTATTAAGACTTATTAAGAGTAGAAAGCGCCCAGGCTAGTTAGATACTAGTTTTGCACTGTTCGTTGTCAGTTTATTGCATTTATCTTAATAAATCCCTGACACACGTGATCCCTTGCTGGATTCAGTGC
>JAECUM010060824.1:0-14002 GCA_016617855.1 Megalonaias nervosa
GCTGGCAATAATATTCTGGTGCTCGTGTCATATATGAAGAGCGCCAGGCTATAATGGGAGACCAGAAATTTCATTAACTACTTTCTCCTTGAGGACAAGCAAGTTCGATTTCATCATCTCGAAACTGATTATTTTATCAACCATTACTGCATATACGATATAATGCAAGGACCTGTTCTCGGGACGACGATCCTTTCCAAAAATCCTTAATCCTTAATCATCCAAGACAGTCCTGATGCTGATGGTATTGGAAATGAGCATGGGACGGTATTGGAAGGGGAAGGTAGTTATACAGCATGCAAAGTAGTACGACAACAACACAAGTACAGGAAGTCTGAATGCTGTCAATGTGACCAGAAGACCTACACAGTTTTTATTGGAATTAAAAAGTAGTGGACCTTGCATATCATATATTATCATTTGCATTGGCCTATGTTGGCAAGATTGCATTGTATCAACTTCCATTATTGTCATCTAACCCATGATTTTGAAGTTATAGAATCGGCGGCGCATTGCACATTCTGGTGTTGATGGCAGGCATGGGTTGCATTACAGATGCGCCATCAGAATTACAGGGTTTTTTTTCAATAATGATCACGATTACAAATTATTTTGAAAGCATGATTACAATTACGATTGCTTTCTATTTGCTTATTTTCCTTTGTTTAGAGAAGATATCAATATTTCTAAAAGTGAAAAACAAATAGCATTAACTTGACTGTGAATGTTTATTGAGAGTTATTTACATACAAATTAATATGCAAAATGAGCACTGTTGTTCTCACAATTATTAAGAATATAATTAGTGATTTTGTGGGTGGGTTGGTGGGATGTTTAGTCAAATGGAATCATGGTTACACAATGCTATTACATCGCCAATGTAGCACGATTACGATTACAGAGCTTCTAAAATCAATGATTACGAGTACGATTACAGCTCACACAGTAATCAATTACAAGCGTAATTGGAATGGATTAGCTAATAACACTTTGCCCATATTTGTAAGTTTCATCAGCTACAATCCCAGTGAGGAGAAGCATGTTCGTTTTCATTATTTCAGACCATTGATGTTTTATCAACTAGTATTGCATATACTTCATGCGGTTAAGGATTACTTAATCTTATACATAACGAGTAATGTTGGCTACCACTCATACCCTGGTGCTCCTGTCATTTGTGAAGAGTACCAGCCTATTTTGTGAGGTCAAAATTTCATTAACTACTTTCCAGTGGAGGAGAAGCAAGTTCGTTTTCATCAATTCGGACCAGAGTGTTTTTTTAAAAATCTTGTATTGCATATATAATATAACGCATGGTTCTCTTTTCTCAGGACAACGATCCTTTCTAAATGCTTCAAAGTCCTTAATCCTTACCCATTCAAGACGGTCCTGATGCTGATAGTGTTGGAAATTATCTTGGGGCGGTCTATTGGGAGACCAGAAATTTCATTAACTACTTTCTCCTTGAGGATAAACATGTTCGCTTTCATCATCTCGGACCTGATTATTTTATCAACCATTATTGCATATACGATATAATGCAAGGACCTGTTCTCGGGACGACGATCCTTTCCAAAAGTCCTTAATCCTTAATCATCCAAGACAGTCCTGATGCTGATGGTATTGGAAATGAGCATGGGACGGTATTGGAAGGGGAAGGTAGTTATACAGCATGCAAAGTAGTACGACAACAGCACAAGTACAGGAAGTTTGAATGCTGTCAATGTGACCAGAAGCCCTACACAGTTTTTATTGGAATTAAAAAGTAGTGGACCTTGCATATCATATATTATCATTTGCATTGGCCTATGTTGGCAAGATTGTATTTTATAAACTTCCATCGTTGTCATCGAATGCATGATTTGAAGTTATAGAATCGGCGGCGCATTGCACATTCTGGTGTTGATTGCAGATATGGGTTGCATTACAGATGCACCATCACAATTTACAGGTTTTGTTCAATAATGATTACGATTACAAATTATTTTGAAACCATGCATCCGACTATGATTTAATAATTTTGGTTTATTTGTTTCTAAATCACGGTCAACAAAACATTATTTGATTTGTTATATCGTTGTCTTAATATTTTTTGATTTGCTGATAAATGGCGGTTGCATATATTAAATCTGTTAATAAATAGTAGTCGCATGCATGGTTGATTAGTTAATAAATCTCGATCAGCAAAACATTGTTTGATTCGTTAATAAATCCCAGTCGCATACACTGCATGACTGGAAGTAAAATCGCTGACGCAACCTTATTTTGATTGTTAATTAATCGCAGTGGGAAAAAATCATTATTTATTGATAAATTGCGGTCAGCAAAACATGGCTTGATTCGTTAACAAATCGCCGTCAAAAAAATATTGTTTGATTCGTTAATAAATTTCGGTCTGAAACATAATAAAACTTGTCGATTAATTTCGATGGTAAGTATTAAATTTGTACATAATTCGTGCTCGAATGCATCGTCGATTTGTTAATACGTCGCCGTTATGGAAACATTGTTACCTTATTAAATCACTGCTCGATTTGTTTATAAATCGCCGTCGGATGAATTGTCTTGATACATTGTTTGATTTGTTAATTATTCGCGGTCAACTAAACATTGTTTCTTTCTTAATAAATTGCGGTTACATATAATAACAAATCAGAATTCGCGAGCGGGATTTATTAATCAAATCAAACAATGTTTTGAAGATAGCGATTTATCTAACAAATCAACAATGCATATGAGCACGATTTATGCTCAGATTTACTACGTACGACCCTTACTTATTAAAAAATCAAACATTGCTTTCCACAGTGGCATATTAGCAGAACAAGCAATGTTTTGTTGCCCGATTTCTTAAAACATCAACAATGCATGCTACCACAAATTATCTACAAATTTAATCCAGGCGACCGTCTTTTCTCAACAAATGAAACAATGTCTAAGACCGCGATTTATTAACAAATTTAGTTGACAAAATTTATTAGCAATTTGAATATATGCGATTGCGTTTTTTTAGACCGCTATTAATCACGAAATCATCAATACATTCTATCACGATTTATAAACAAATCTAATACATGTGATCTCTATGTATTAAGAAATCAACAGCTTCTTTTACAGCAAATTATATCAAAACAACAAATGTATCTTTGACCGACATTAATGAACAAAACAATGCATCCGACCGCTTTTTAGTAACAAATCAGTGTTCACGACCGCGAATTATTAACGAATGAATGTTTTGTTGATCCCGATTAATCAACAAATTAATAACGCATCCTACCATGATTTATGAACAGTTTAATAAATGCGACCGCCATTTATTAACATAATAATCTTTGAGACCGCGATTTATAAAATTCAAGCAAAATATTTTGCTGACCGTGATTTATTAATAAATCAAATTTTGTTTTGTTGACCGCGAATAATCAGCAAATGAACAATGGATGCGACGGCGATTTATCAACTAATCAACAATGTTTTGATCACGATTTATTAACGATCCAAACTATATTGGCGACCGCGATTTATTAACAAATCAAACAATGTTTTGTTAATCCAGCATTATTAACTAATTAACAATACGTGCGACAACAATTTATTAACGTATTTCATATTTGCGACCATCATTTGTTTGCAAATCAAACAATATTTGAGACTACCTTTTATTAACAGCTGAAAATGTTTTGTTGAAAGCGATCTATAAACAAATCAATCAATGTTTTGTTGACCGCGATTAATCAACAAACGAACAATGCACGCGATCGCGATTCATCATGATTTATAAGCAAATCAACATCTGTTTGCACTAGTGAGTTATTAACAAATCAAACACTGTTTTGTTGACCGCGAAACATTAACATCAACAATACATGTGACTACGTTTTATAAACAAATTTAATACATGCAACCACAATTTATTAACAAATGAACAGTGCAGGAAAACACTATTTATGAACAATTTTAATATATAGGACCGCGATTTAGTAAGACATTACAATAGATTTTTTTTTCGAATGCTATTATGAAAACATCTGTTTTGCTGACCGCGATTAATCAACAAATCAACAATGCTTGAGAGCGCGAGCGCGAGATATTATCAAATCAAACAATGTTTGCAATTGTGATTTTTTTAAACAAATCAATGTTTTGTTCAAACCGATTTATAAACATATCAATAATGCAAGCCAGCACGAATTATGAACAATATTCACAAACGACCACCATTTTGCATGAAATGAAACAATGTTTGAGACCGAGATTTATTAACAAATCAATGAATGTTTCGATGACCGCAGTTAATCAAGAAAACCAACATGGCAATGGACAGCGATTTATTTAACAAATCAACATGTTTGAGACTATGGTTTTTTCAAGCAAATCAAACACTGTTTGCACCCGCGATTTATAAATAGACCAAGCAATGTTTTCTTGACCGTAAAAAATTAATGAATAAAAAAATCCATGCAACCAAGATTTGTAAACAAATTTAATAAACGTGACCGCGATTTATTAACAAATTAACAATGTTTTGTTCACTCGGATTTATTATGAAAATCACACTGTGTCTCCTTGTTCGCATTTAATCGACATAAAAATGCCCGCGACTGCGAGTTATGAATAAATCAACAATGTTTGCCATGTAGATTTATTAGGAAGTCAAAGAATAATTTCTTGACAAATCAACAATACAGGTGGCCACGATTTATGATTAATTTGAATACACGCCACCTGTGATTTATTACCAGATCAAGTAATGTTTGTAACATCGATTTATTGACAAATCCAGATATGTTTGATTGCTCTCGATTGAGATTTTGTATTAGTTTGCTTATAATAACTTAAGACAATATTTGGATGTGAAAAATCAGAAATAATAAAAGTCTTGATGGTATATTGACTGGTGCGTGCAGGCAAGGCGATGGGTGCCGTTTGCCCGTAGATATGGGATCGAATCTCCGCAGAGTACAAATTTAAAATTCTCTAACCTATATGATAGTATTGCTTGTATCAAAATATTAATTCTGCCGAGCATTGTCAAGTATTCTACTGTCGAATCTAGGGATAGCACTTTCCGTTCTGTGTGTGTGTGTGTGTAGTAGTAGTAGTAGTAGTAGTAGTAGTAGCAGTAGTAGTAGGAGTAGATGATGATATCTTTAAGATCTGGAACCATTTATAAGAAGAACTGAAAAATATTACTGATCGCTTAAATCATTTTCACCCGACACTTAAATTTACTTATACTGCATCTAAAATGCGAATATCATTTTTAGATGTAAATGTAACAAAATACATTGATAATACTATCTCTACAAATGTTCATGTTAAGGAAACTAATATTCACCAATATGTGCAATGTTCTTCATGTCATCCCATGTCATGTAAATAGGCTATAGCCAGGCCAAAAGATACCAACGCATTATTTCAGACGATTGTCAATTACAGAATTCTCTGAATGAATTAAAAACATATTTCCAAAATAGAAATTATCATATACATATAATTGATTCTGCGTTAAATGAAGCCTGTAATCTTACTCAACACGAGGATTAAAACACAGCAAACTGTGCGACAGAGAAAAATATAACTCCTTTCACCGTACAATATAATACAGGCCTTCTAATTAATAAACATTTGAGTTTCCTCAATTTATCCCAAAAAAAAAAAATAATAAAAAAAAAAAAATAAAAATAAAAAAAAAAAAATAAAAATAAAAATAAAACCACTTCATAAAAGCAAACCAGTTCTTCCTAATAGAAGACCTAAGAATTTACAAGACTTTTTAATTATAACTAAACCGATAGAAAAATATAAAAAGATGTTTTTCATCATCTAAACGTAACAGACGTCAGTGAATTTAATGTACAAATATGAGAAAGTATTTATTTTAGTAGCTCCAATCCAAAGAAGTGTTTTCTCTACGTTATAATACTGACTGCGTATTAACTGATGTGATTTATTTGATAACCTGTAAAACATGTAATATGCAAGATGTAGAAGAAACACTTCAACATGTTTCTAAGAGAATGAATAATCATCGCTTTCATATAAAAAATGTATGGATCCTCAGTTGTCCTCTAATGTTTCAATACATTTTAATACAAATAATCACTCATTACGCGGTTTTTCTTTCATGCCAATCAGTGTTGTGCATGGAGAGATGATTAGACTAATTAAAAAAGTTACTGGATTCATAAGTTAGATACTTTGTATCCTAATGGCCTTAATACCAAGACACTTTATAAAATTGTATAAAATTTTATACAAGTTTAATTAATATGTTGTATATCCTTTATAAATATGTATTTGTATGTATGACTGTCTGTCTCTTAATTATTATTTCGATGATTCAGTTTTCTTTAGCGACTCGTGTATCTTTTTGATCCTGTTATACATATAAAATTTTGATGACGATGGATATCATATATGATGTTGAGTCAATGACGTAATTTTGTTATTTTAAAATATAAAGACGTCATCAGTTTCTTTCAAAAACAATTTGTGCCTGAAGAAGCATACAGACAATGAGAAACTACTTGCACAGATTTATTGTCGTTTGTGTCGTTTTTATTTCAAATATATATTATATACATGAAATTTAAGTACTAGATCGACGTGCGAGTGTGTCTGCTACGCACGAGTGCATATCCCTCCGACTTTGTAGCATCATTTTTGGTGACGTGTTCTTAGTGTTGATGTTATTTGGACTGGTGGGTGCAGGCAAGGTGATGGGTGCCGTTTACCCGCGGATCTGGGTGCGAATCTCCATAGAGTTAAAATTCTCTAACCTGTATGATACATACATACATACATACATACATACATACATACATACATACATTGTTAAAATTCGATGGTCTTAAAGTAGGTAACGAAAAGAAGCAAACCCAACCAGCTTAGTACAATCAACAAATAATTTATTTTCCAAAGAGAAATTCAAAAGAAACTTAGTGTTATGAATTAAATCCCTAATAATTCTAAATGCTCTATCACAAGTCCAAAGGTATAGAATGTTCTGAATTAATTCAAATTATCTCGAATGTCTTGAGGTACCACAGTGATATAATCCAGAATGGTTTTGAATAAATTCCAGTTATCTCGATGGTCCTGAAGTACCACAATCCAGAATGTCTTTGAATGAATTCCCAATGTTCTCCAAGTAGTGTTTTAATCCAAAATGTTAATAGCCATTTTTTAAATTAAAATTAGTAATTTAAATAAATAGCTCTCAAATTATATCTCAACACAGCTATATCTTATAATACAACAGGAATGAAATGTGTGTTTAGCAAACCTCTATATATACATACCTTACTTGACCTGCGACACAAGAGATTTTCCGAAAAATTAATGGAAGATTTCAACAAATTGTTAGCAAGTTAGCTTCCAGAACATTATAAGCCTCCAACTATACGGAATGACATGAGAACTGGTCCAGCAACACCAAACAGGTTTTGAATCCTTCTAATCATACAAAGCTGAACCCCTCCAATCAATACATTTTAAGTCATAATGTGAATCCTTCTAAACACACAAAGTGGAACCAGTCCAATCATTAGATCTTGAAGTCAGTCATAATTTGAAACAGCTTCTTCTAGTCGCCATACTGTTTGCTTTCATACGCGACTTTTATGTTTATAATGAGAGTGGTTGATATTTTTTACTTAAATGTTATACAGTTTCTTATATTTGTCTAAATCAGCGATGAGTGTCAGTGATGATAATAGATGTAGACAAGCTATATTTTGAACAAGAAAACAATATTAAAACCCATGAAATATTGGACATTTACTATGAGACCGATCAAATTATATAAATCTGAAGGGCATTGGAATACATAAACCTCAAGATAACTGAATGATTACATTAAGACTCATCTATGGATGAAAAGTATTTCAACATTTGTATCTTCAAAATACAAGCTTTTTATATTTGTTTAGCCTGCTTTACTTTTTCACTGGCATCGCGAGCAATAAAGATGATGCATGTAGAATTAAAATGTATCATGTAAGGTAAATTGTGTTGAAAGGGAAACGAAGATACCACAAATTTAAAGAAGGCAAACGCTTTAGGACATGCGCCATTAATTATATAAAAGATCTTTTTTCAACATGTATTTTTCCTTTGCTTGTGAACCTCGATCTGCGAGCTCAGTCTTACTCTTTCCCACTACATTAGACGTACTTGTAGAGTGGTTCCTTACTGTTAGAATGAGCTTGAAATAGTCTTCTCGAGGTTGTCTTCATTCAGTAAAAGTTTGCAAGATGTTTGTTTTCAAGAAGTCTGTAAGAGAATGTTTGAAAGCCCAAAAGTCTGCAAGAGTTTGTTAGTATTCAGAAAAGGTCCGTAAAAAGTTGTTTATATTCAGAAAATGTCTGCAAGAGGTTGTTTGAATTCAGAAAAAGTCTGCAAGACGTTTTTGTATTTATAATGAAATCTGCGTCCTTTACAGGATAGATATTAGTCCTTCCGGATTTGTGCTCTGTAACAGAACTTTTATTTATCGAAAGAATCCGTATCTAGATGTCAGAATGTTGGCCTTATATTAGTACAAGGATGTTGGCCTTAGTAACTGGATGTTGGCCTTAGTAACTGGATGTTGGCCTTATATTAGTACCAGGATGTTGGCCTTATATTAGTACCAGGATGTTGGCCTTATATTAGTATAAGAATGTTGGTTTTATATTGGTACAAGGAAGAGGGATCAGCTAGTAGCTTGCATGGATTCAGTTGTATCCCTGTTTAGATTTCAAAGCCCAACACTCAACAGTTATTGATTCCCCTGTTAAATCACCGCCAAATTATCAGACTATACAGATTCACGCTCTTTATTTTAAAAAGAACTTCAGACATCGTCAGTTTGAGTTCATGTAAGGTACTTTGTATTATGCAGGTTATGTATATTTAATTTGCATCATCTGTTGGCTTTCCTTAATGACTATATGTTATACACATGTGTATTTTATACTTAAGTTTGTCCTAAATATGAAGTTAAATGTGTACCTGACTAGTAACATTTATTCTGTAAACAACATAATACATAACTAACATTTCTCTATGAGTGTGGATTAAATATTCAGATTATTATCAATGGAGGTAAACATGTTTACATGGATCTGAGTCTAGGACATCGGTTTTCCACTTGAAATTCCTGAAAGGTTGACAACTTTGAATGTTTTATGAAAGAGAATGACTACATATTGATTTTAATATTGTATCTTAGCTTTTTATATAATGTTGTTTACTTGAGAAATTACTCATTCTTGCATTAACATTTTGAAGCAGAATTAGTCTTATTGTTGTGCTCAGTGTTCCATTTGGAAATATAAAGTGCTCATCAGTAAGATTCTTGGACAGAAACATTCATTTGGAGTTGTAGTTAATTCAGGCAAGAACAATTTTGGATTACATTATTATTGTGAGACATCAAAAGACTCTTAGTACATCGCCACAATCAAAGGAACTAGGACATTAGCACGCTCGAGACTACAGGCACATCAATACATTCAATATTGGAACTTATTCAGAATATCACTGGAATTCAACTTAAACTTGATACATTTGGACTTTTTTGTGATAAACTTTTAGAACTATTTAGGATTTAATCCACAATATTTTAAGTTCTAAGTTTTCACTTTGTATTCTATGGAAATAAATTTTTGTTGAATTGTACAAAACTTGTTGGTTTTCGCTCTTTTTTGTTACTAAGTATAACACCATAGTGTCGTAACAGTGCAGCATTTTAAAAAAACTCTAGGCCAGATAACCTTCCATTGCCCACGGCTAATGAGATAAGATATACAATGTCGAACTGACTGAAATGCACGATCAAAGAGTGTTTGTACGTAAAAAAGATAAAATTAAGGATATAATCTGCATGGCTTAGCCCGCAATTGAAACACGTTAATGACAAATAACTTTTCTGATTAGTTCATGTAAGACTTATCAATCTTTCTGCCGACAATGCTAACATCACCACTACAGATGCATGGTTCACTTTAGAAAGAAAACAACACACAAATGAACAGACGGGTTGTACCAATTCATGGTCATAGCAATTGTTTTCTGCTCCAAAGATATTGCAAATTGTCCACAACACTTTTATCTCGCCAATTTCTGAATCCTACAATCCAGTCAAACCGTTACGTTTATGTGTGTCATACAAACGTAGGTTAATGTAGGCAAAACTGGGCGATTATTTGAGTTCCTCTTTCAAATAGGTTGAGGGATGTTTGCGTATCTCACGGTAAATGCGCTGAGTTATCATTTTTGAAACTGGCTGCGCTCTTCTGTTTTAAATCCAACTAAAAACAAATTAAGAGAAAGATTCTATAAATTCCAATCAATAGTTATTGCTTCTAACTGACTGTACCTCAGATTTTGATGGAAACAAAAGTGGCACATGTATCAAATAATAAATCTAATAATTTCCCTATGGCCACTTTGAAATCTTGTTATTTTGGGAATACAATTGTCTTCCAGTGCATAAAGTGGTTAAAAACAACAACAAAAAAAACAGCAACAGAAATAAACATTGAAGCTACGTTAAAGATGGTTTGCAACGACATGATTTTGAGCTACAAAGTAGCACACTTGTTTTGCTGTTGCATGGATTTGGAGAGATAACCCGATACAGTTTAAATCAAAGTTCTGTATGCAAACAGCTTCTGAAAACTTCGATTAAGCGCTTTTGACGGTCCAATTACTTGCCATTTAGTACGGAGGTGATTAGTGAGCCTGGAAGAAACATCCCAGTTTAAACTGGTGACCCTGTTGTTATTTAGACGAGATGGTTACATATATTCGCGAGATAAAAACACAAAGAAATTACTTCTACTATTGGCACATGAAAATCTCATATCATAGGAACTCAACGAAATTATCTCCACTTCTGACACATTAAAATCTCATATCGTAGGAACTCAAAGAAATTGCCTCTACTGTTGACACATTAAAATATCAAATCACGGATATTTTCTGACTTAAAAATGTTACATGATCATCTGCTTACTAAAAGTACCATGCTACATGCTACATGTTCTCTTACTCAAAGTGCCTTGCTACATGCTACATGTTCTCTTACTCAAAGTGCCTTGCTACGTGCTGCATGTTCATCATCTTAGTTGAAGTGCCATGCTACATGCTACATGTTCATCATCTTACTTGAAGTACCATGCTACATGCTACATGTTCATCATCTTACTTGAAGTACCATGCGACATGCTGCATGTTCATCATTTTACTTGAAGTGCCATGCTACATGCTGCATGTTCTCTTACTCAAAGTACCATGCTTCATGCATCGTGTTCTCTTACTCAAAGTAACTTGTTACATGCTACATGTTTATTGTCTTACGCAAAGTACCATGCTACATGATACATGTTCTCTTACTCGAAGTACCATGCTACATGTTGATCGTCTTGCTAGAAGTACATTGCTACATGCTATATGTTCTCTTATTCAAAGTACCATGCTATATGCTACATGTTCATCGTCTTACTCGAAGTACCATGCTACATGCTACATGTTCTCTTACTCAAAGTACCATGCTACATTCTACATGTTCATCGTCTTCCTCGAAGTACCATGCTACATGCTACATGCTACATGTTCTCTTACTCAAAGTACCATGCTACATTCTACATGTTCATCGTCTTCCTCGAAGTACCATGCTACATGCTACATGCTACATGTTCTCTTACTCAAAGTACCATGCTACATGCTACATGTTCATCGTCTTCCTCGAAGTACCATGCTACATGCTACATGTTCTCTTACTCGAAGTACCTTGTTAGATGCTACCACCATGCTACATGCTAAATGTGCTCTTTTTCAAAGTAATTTGCTACATGCTACGACCTCTCCGGTGGCCTAAGTGGTTAGAACGTTTCTTTGTATGCGGGAAGGCGCGGGTTCAAACCCCGGCCAAATCTTTTATTTATAAAAATGGTACTTGCAGCTGCCTCGCTTGGCGCTCAACATTAAGAGGTTAGTTATAGGACTTGTAGGCCTGGTGCCAGGATAATGTGGCTGGGTGGGACATGATGCTAAATGTCTGCGGCATGATGCCCCAGTGCTAGGCATCACTATAAACTGTCACACTGCTAACATCGCAGCGATATGACTGAAAAATTGTTAAAGCTACCTTAAAATCCAAATTTCTCTCTCTATCGCACACACACACACACACACACTACATGCTGCATGTTCTCTTTCGCAAAGTACCTTGCTACATGCTACATGTTCATCGTCTTACACAATGTACATTGTCAATAACTTGATGACTTTTTTAACTGCTAAAATTATTAATTTTCTTGCAGTTGTCATTGAAATCTGCAAAATGCCATCAATGAACTCGAATAGACTCAATTTTCGTACTTTTTGGGTTAAAATACTAAAGAAATGACTTAAAATATTTTATATTTATATCTTTTATTTTCTTGTACTATTTTGAACGTATTTACAGCATGTTGAACAAAGATGATATGTCCATAATTAGGGAATAAATACCAAACTTCATGTACACATTTTAGAGTATGAGTTTTATTTTACGAGAAATCTGACTATCCACAAAAATACAACAACAAAAATTTTACGGTACTAATATTAACTTCAGTTGGTTTTGTGGAGTGAACTGTTGAAGATTTTAAAATATGCTACTTGACTACAAAAAACCTGTTTCAGTACCTATAACGAGTGTAATGATTCGTATGTGAATCAAACTGATATAAATTTACACCATCTTTACAACAATTCAGGTGGTCTTAATAAGCAAAACGTTCTTGTCCGTTTTGATGTTCAAATAAAAAAGAGTAAATTTGTGACGATTCCTGTTTTCCTTCATTTTAACCCTAGCATCATAATATCTTGTACCATTTTTGTAATAGCAACACACACACACACACATACACACACACACACACACACACACACACACACACACACACACACACATTATCGATAAAAAGAAATGCTAGTCTGTCCTATGCGTTCTTCTAACTGTATAGAGATAAATTTAGAAGACGTCGTTCTTTATGTAGACAGCAATGTTGTTGATATAGAAATGCTAGTCTGTCCTATGCGCTCTTCTAAATGTGGTTGATATAGAGATAAACTTAGAAGACGTCGTTCTATGTGTAGACAGCAATGTGGTTGATATAGAGATACATTTAGAAGACGTCGTTCTTTATGTAGACAGCAATGTGGTTGATATAGAGATACATTTAGAAGAGTCGTTCTTTATGTAGACAGCAATGTTGTTGATATAGAGATACATTTAGAAGAAGTCGATCTATGTGTAGACAGCAATGTGGTTGATATAGAGATACATTTAGAAGACGTCGTTCTTTATGTAGACAGCAATGTGGTTGATATAGAGATACATTTAGAAGAGTCGTTCTTTATGTAGACAGCAATGTGGTTGATATAGAGATACATTTAGAAGAAGTCGATCTATGTGTAGACAGCAATGTGGTTGATATAGAGATACATTTAGAAGACGTCGATCTATGTGTAGACAGCAATGTGGTTGATATAGAGATACATTTAGAAGAGTCGTTCTTTATGTAGACAGCAATGTGGTTGATATAGAGATACATTTAGAAGAGTCGTTCTTTATGTAGACAGCAATGTGGTTGATATAGAGATACATTTAGAAGAAGTCGATCTATGTGTAGACAGCAATGTGGTTGATATAGAGATACATTTAGAAGACGTCGATCTATGTGTAGACAGCAATGTGGTTGATATAGAGATACATTTAGAAGAGTCGTTCTTTATGTAGACAGCAATGTGGTTGATATAGAGATACATTTAGAAGAGTCGTTCTTTATGTAGACAGCAATGTGGTTGATATAGAGATACATTTAGAAGACGTCGTTCTATATGTAGACAGCAATGTGGTTGATATAGAGATACATTTAGAAGACGTCGTTCTATGTGTAGACAGCAATGTTGTTGATATAGAGATACATTTAGAAGAAGTCGATCTATGTGTAGACAGCAA
>JAECUM010060825.1:0-15372 GCA_016617855.1 Megalonaias nervosa
CAGCTATGTAAGATTCAGCTGAATCGTAAATTAAAATATTCATCAAGTTCGCAGTACACCTTTGTAAAATTATGATTAATGAGAAATGCAAAACATCAAAGACAGGTAATAAATTTCATACAACTTACAAAACTCTTTGTATAACAGACTAATGACATCTAACCTTTCGAAATACAGGTTTATATTTTCTATGTCCTCTTTACATTGTACAATATAATTGTCGACAAATATTTTTCACAATAATACTTTCAATTTGCACTAAAGATAAAGATATGTATTGTAACTTTACTGAGATAACATTGCAACAGTCATTTACTAGAGAAATTCATGCAATTTTCAATCAAAGGTGACATATGGCCATTTAATGGAGGTTTACACTTTATCCCGTGTAGATCGTTTGATCAGATTAGCATCTTTAAGCCATTTCATGATAAGAACTGTGTAACTGTCCGATTTAGTCACGTACACTCCACCTCGTGATGCAATGAATCTTGCAAATCCATCCTTGCCAATGTCCGACTCAACTTTGCTCCAGCTGGAGAAACCGGAATCAGAAGATAAGAGGTATATGTTCACATTCTCTGCACCTGGATCTGTCTGCATGCGGACCTGGAACTTCTTTCCAGGAGCTGTAAGCTCCGTCTGTGGTGATATTACCACAAAGTTGCTACTGTACGTCTCTTTAGTCTGAAACAGTTATCTGTCAAATATTAGAATATTTCATATGAATACTTCTTTTCTCTAGAAAAGCAGAAAATAATATGCACAAGTATACTCCAATTTTGACCACGGTTGAAATAGTTAGCCATAAATATGTACTATGAAGTGATCATTTCGTTTTCTTAATTGTTAAGATTTTTTAATTGTTTATAAAACAAAGTTCCAGGAAAGAAATCTGCACTCACCTTTAAGTTTATGTTTATGCTGTGATTTAAAAGAATACTTAATATCATGAATGAATATTTAATTAGTTGCTACCTGGGCTTTATACTGGTATTCAAATGAATCCTATAACTGTATACCAATGTATATATCCACGATTCTGCAAAGATCTACATGACATGCTCCAGTTCTTCGCATGTGTGTTAGTTATGGGGATTTGTGCAGGCTGTTTCAGTTGTACTTAGTAAAACCTACGATCTCAAAGAAGATCAGCTGTTTTGAGTTGTGTTCCCTTTCTAATTAATAATTTTTCAATCTTGTTCTCCTCGTACAAGGTTGACGCTCTTTCTACCAAGTTAGATCGCATTTGGTCAGGGAACACTGAAGAAAATTAGTTTTCCTCTAAATTTCACATAAACATTTTGTTTGCTTTGTACGCCATATTGCCTTGGTGCATTCCTAATTTTAGTAAGCCTGATCAATACTCAATATTCTGTTCTAGGAATATTCTTAGAAAACTTGATTAATACTGAACATGCTGTTCTTCGAATACATTTAGCAAGCTTGATCTGTACTGAATATGCTGTTCTAGGAACATACGTAACAACTTTGATCAGTACTGAATACCTCGTTCTATGAATATACTTAGCAACTTTGATCAGTACTGAATATACCGTTCTAGGAATATTCTTACCAAGTTGAACATTCATAGAGAGACTATTCAATACTGAATATGCAGTTCGAGGAATATTCTTAGATAGTTTGATCAATAATACATGTGCTGAGATGAAATAATTATTAATTCTGATCAACAGAGAAAGCATGATACAGATAATATAAATTAAGGTCTGCCTGTAGGTTAAACATAATACATAAGATTGCACATGACTTACTGAGAGCTTGACTCCATAAATTTTCATCCTTTTCTCTTCCTCCTCCCTGGGCCATACCTCCAGTGTCAGTTTCTGCAGCCTGTCAAACACACCCTGATCTGCTGTCAACGCTACCTGACTGAAATGTGTGATAAAAGTCATATCAATGTCATAGTAGATGAATTAAGGAAGTATCACTAAAAGGACATTTATTGCTTAATTGTTTAATGTCACATTATGTAGCTCAACTGCCAAACTTGCAAATTAAAGCTGCTACAGAGTTCAAGAAACGAAAAAAAAATTGAAATACATTTCGGATGATGAAAAAGCCATATCTGTGGTTTTACTTCATTCAGACCATTTTCAATCAAGTCTATTTGTTTCCATCCCATTTATTTGTATAATCACGAAATGCAGATTATCAAACAGAATCGTGTAGGAAACCAGCTGTATGTAACTAATATTCAATTTCCAAGACATCTAACAACAGGTTATTCTGCTTCTGTTACTAAATAAATAATGGACCTACCCATCCCTGGATGTCAAGACTCCACCCATGTATCCCAGAGCGCCATTCTCCATCTGAAACTTGTTATCTGAGATTCGCCTTTTTTGGTCCCTGTTGGAGAAGTTATTGTTCCTAGTGCACACATAGTGGTATGTGCCCACAGTTGTCACTTTCCGTGGTTCCAGGTTAACTTAAGGAACAGCATTATTCAGGTCTTTGTCTGCAGCATCTGGAAATGGAAAAAGTGCTTCGTGTGATTTTTTTTATCCACCAGCATATGGAAATGAAATATTGTCTCTTCTGATTTTTAAACTACCAGCATCCAGATTGAAAAGTTTGTTTTTGAGGACTGTTGACAACAAATTCTACGTCTGGAAAAGTTCAAATACATTGTAAAAATCTGACACAGCTATAATATGAAAAATTGATCGGATCATCTATTCACGCCCCAACAAAGATATGCAACACATTTGTTTTGTCTACTTTTCGTGGTATTTGCTTAATCATGCAACCGGATTATTGGTAAACAAAAGCTTGAGTCAAACAATGTTTTCTAAAATTTAAAAAGGAAGCACAGGAAAAACTTGTAATGACCTGAAGGTCTAATCATTCCATCTGCATGAGCCTGCCAAATTTCATTTGTCACTGTTAAGAAGTATGTGTATAATCTTGCTAATGTGCTTCTCTGGATGACCATATTCAATGGATAGATCTCTGGATGAACATAATGATCTCTGGATGAGCATACTGAATGGATAGATTTTTGGATAAAGTACTGATCTCTGCATGATGGATATATTTCATGATGAACATACTGATCTTGATATGAATGGATTCGTATGAGAATGAATGGAGATGTGGGACAAAGCTGAGATGCGCTTGTTACGTGTATCTTTTTTGTAACTCCTGGTACATGGTTTATATCTAACGTTTGTAATAATTATTGATGGCTGTGAATTGTACTGATTATTTTGCAAATGTGGCATCGTCCGTTAAGAGCGTGAAATTAAATTGGAGCTATAAAGAGATGCTTACGCATGTGTTGACAATTACTATTAATGATCTTAATAAGATTTAATGACAACTTTGCGTTAATTTCTCATTGGCTGATGGGGTTTGGAAGGTTCTAGAAGAATGTTGTAACTTCTCATTGCTTGGGCTAGATCACATGACTACGAACGTTCGAGATAAATTGAGTAGTAAGATCCACCACGTGGGTTGTGTTGTGAAATATAGTCGCAATAGAAGGTGTATATAAACGGCGAACTGAGCTATCAGATTAATTCCAATTTTGGAGTTATCCTCATTTCTTGTTTTCCTGTTGTAAACCTGCAGACGTGTTTTATATTGTACTTAGATATTATTCGACAGGAAAACATTTGTTCGGACTGTTCATTGGAAGTAGAAAATCCTTATGTTTTGGACTGTAATATTATTCTGGAACTATTGTGAATAGTTCAAAGGAGGTCTGGAGAACGCCATCTTGACAACGTCACGGTTCATGGTGGACCAGTACATTTCCTATTTTGAAATTTATACGGAACTTTTCCTTCGTTTGGACTTTCACAGAACTTTGTCAGGATTATTTTGGATTCACTTCGTAATACTATAAGTTTCTCTCACATTTTCGTTTATAGCTATGATAATTAAATTATTTGTTAAGTTTTACAAAACCTTTTGGTTTTGCTTCTTTCTGTTACTTAGTTTATGATGACAGGGTCGTAACAATCATTCGTGCAATCATTCGAGACAAAATAGTGAACTGAAAATAGTGGAATGACCCATGTTGATAGAGAAAACAGAATGGTATTTTGCACAGCAGCCCCTTCATTATCATCAAACGTTTTGTTAAAGACACTTAATATGCTCCTAATATACACTGATATAATTCATCTCTAGCCCTGGAGCCCCGGCACTTAATGGGCTCCTGAAATACACTGATATAATTCATCTCTGAAAGGTATTATATCTTGCCATTTTTAACACAGACTGAACAAAAAAGTGGGTTTCATCTTCATTGCACGTAAGGACCACATTGAAAGGGTGTCAGAAAGTAGAGCTGTGTCTATGCCAAAAATAATACTCCAGCTAATGGCAATGAAGTCTCACATCTACTCACAAACATCACTTCTAAGGCGTCGATTCTGATAACTAAATATTTTCAACGATTTTACGTGTGTTTTGTCTAGTTTGTCTCCAAAATCTTTTGAAATGAGAACACATTACTCAAGATTGTGGTAAGCAATTGTATTGCATGAAGAAATTCACTTACCTGGCTTGAGGAAAGACAACTGAATTAGATCATTTTTGCGTAGGTCCAGGAAAGAGGCATTGTTCAGACTGTTGCGGTAATAGTGACCAAAAAACAGGACCTGGCCCAAAAGGGACATCATTTCCCTCAGGGAACAGTTGCGGTGAGAGGAGATGTACATTATTACAGTCAGTCTCTGCCTTCCCCTGTGTGTACATAGTCTCCTGTCATGATGTTCAGTGTGTTAAGGACAAAGTCGTACTCCACTGCTGGATAAACCTGCACGATGTTGCCACGTTTTCCGCGAACATTTAGATTGTGGACCACCGCTCCTTTTAAACTGTCTGGTTGTTGCATTATGGAGAAAACATGGGTCATCCAACACCAGCAGAGGTGCAGACAAAACAGTTAAGTATATCTAACAGTGAAATGGATAAATACCACAATACTGATGACCACTTGTGCTCAAATGACAAATGACACTAATAACAAATTATTGATTGATGCTAATGAAAAATGATATATTGACACTAACGAGAAATGATATATTGACACTAATGAATACTGATAAAATAACTGTTGATCAAATTTTGTTCTCACCCACTTGTCAGAAACTTCACTTGTTCAATGTTTCTTTTCACTTGTACGAAAATTGTTCAATCCAGAATTTATCGGTTCCAATGACATATACAAGTGTTCAATTAACCTTTGCTAGCTTCGGATATTGTTGACAATAACTGCAAAACATCTTTCCTTCTAAGTCAATAAATTCAAACCAGGGATAACAAACAACCAATGCGTCTGAAAATGTCTGTCTTTTGAATTATGTCATATTTGGCAATTTGTGTTTTGCTGCTACAGATTCTGGTTTATATATCCTGGGAGAAATAGTTATCTACACCACAGTAGCAATCTTCTTACGTTTTATCACTCCACATTCAAACGAATTTTCCTTCTTCGAATCTTATTACCGTCCTGATAAAAATAATTTAGCAAACTCATTTGATTCACAAAATCAATATCAATTTGCTTGAGAGCTACTTATAAATTATAGCACACTTTTTATAGTTTAAATTCCAACACAAACAGCCCATTAATTAGCTTAATTGTTTAGCTTCAAAAACAAAATCGCACATAGAAGTTAATACCGAGTCTAATTAATTAAAATTTAAGAATCACCACTGTCATTCAATCAGTTCATAAAGGAAACCAAACTTTATGTCGGCAAAGTTAATTTCTCTATTTAATTACACTTACTCGCTGGATTAAAATCAGAATAAACCATTCGCGAGGATCTGGATTGAGCAAATACAATAGAACAATGCCACTTAAAACAATGCTAATTATTCAAGCTGGTGTTTTGTTTGGCGTGGTTTGATTTGTCGATAATTTGGTTGCTTAGCTCAAAATGCAGTCAAGTGGTAATATAATGTGCGCACATGGAACATTCATCAATGACCACCAGCAGGTGTGATACAGGATATAGATCTATCCATGGAAAGGGGTACAATCAAGTGCTCTGTGTGTCCTTTGGCATGAATGGCCAGATAAAGGTAGATAAGGTATGTCGCGTGAAAATACGAACTTGCTTTTAAAAAAGGAAAAAAAAGCACTTGTCCTGGACTAGCAACTTGGAAAATGTTACTAGCCTGACTTCAAAACGGAATAGCCCGGGACGTTTGACTATGTGGTTTGACGAACCCTGAATATATTATGATCATGCTAAACAAATATAGAATTGAACAAGAGTACTGGAAATAACACATGATCCGCCCATCTTGTGGCTTTTCCAAGCTAATGACCATGACCTTTACATCTAGCATCTTAACTACTATACGATAAGATGTTTGCCTGTGTAAGTTGTATCAAAATATCTATAGGGGTTAAGAAGTGGCAGCCAGGATAAGAAAACATTTTAAATTATCCCTCGTTGTGACCCTGACCCTCAATGCAGCAGGTATGGTTGTAAATAAGAGACACAGCCAAGTCAAGACATACAAAACTGTGCATGGTTTATTTCTGGGTACTACAAAACCAGAGAAACAGGATGCATCACCAAAATGTTAACTGACCTGGGTCTACAAACACTGCAAGACGGGCACGGTAGGATTCGTTTGACATATCTCTATGAAATAGGCTAAGGGTTAGTGCCGGCTCTCTCAACCAAATATATTTTTAAAACCATTATGACAAAAAAAGCCATATTAAAGCCAGATCTTTTCCAAAATTTTGAAAGTATAAACATTGTAGAAAAACTAGTATCAAATAATAGTAGATGTTTTGTAATTGAGCAATGTAGAACAGAACAATTTAGAAATTCTTTCTTGGTAAGAACATCTGTGGACTGTAATCATCTGAGTGACAGTGTTGTGCGCGCGCAATCAGTGGAGAGCTGCAAGACAGCTCCTGAAGAATACTACTAATGTTCTAGTTGGCTGTCTCTTCCGGTTCAAATTTACTGGCCCTGCACTGTACACATTCAGACTCAGATTCAGATTCATACGATAAACTTGTATTTGCTAGTGTTACTGACTAATGTATTTCTTTTAAGCTAAAATATCTATAGCTACCAAAAACTATTGTGTCAGAAAATGCGCAAACTGGGCACTTGCTTCTTCTTGCTTTAGGAAGCTAATTGCTTGTCAAACAGAGATATAAACTATGCGAAACCCCTGACCATGCAAATTTATACCGTAACTGGCCCTGAACTGTACACATTCAGATTCAGACATGGATAGTCATAATAGGGATGACGAGTTTGATGATGTTAGTGATAGTAGGGACGATGATTTATACCAAACAAAGTTAAAATGAGAGTGTTCACACAGTAGCAAATACAGCCGTGCAAACCTGTCCTGAAATGTGCGGCCATATTGCGAAGTATCCACAGTAAGCTGAAGCTCAAAGTTGGCAGCAGGAAGGAGCTTGACATTTGGATTCCCTTTGAAGACAAATCCTCTCATTTTGGCATCCTCTTGACTTGGCAAGCCATACTTGGTTGATAGATCGAGTTTAGTGGGATTTCCATTGTATTCTGCAGCGGTACTCCAGCTATCATAACCTCAGTGGATATGTTGTACGTGTAAAATAAGGTTAGTATTCTTGACATGTGAAGCAATATTTCAAAACCAAATATTATAACAGCCTAAAGTAAACATTTTATATATTTGTTGAAGTGACACATATTTTTGTCTTCAGAAACATGGAAGTAGGTCGTACTGTATACACCAAGTATCTATACGAATAAATTTGCAGGCCAATCTGAATGTCTTCAGAAACATACAGGCAAACCTGGTGTATACACCAAATATTTGATTCAGGAAATTTCCATGAACATCTACAAGTCTTCTGAAACACGGGAATACCTAATGTAGAAACCGAATATTTGCATTGGTACATTTCTATTTAGAAGTAAAGAGGTCTTTCTATTTATGTTCGATGCACTTTATTTTGTCATCAATCACTAGACCATATCTGGAAATGCCGGTTAAAAGTGAGACAGACTAGAATTTACAAAGGGCTGAAACTTTACCTGATTCTAAAGACACATTTGTTTTCATCAATATTAGGTATGGTCCAATTGTACAGAATGGGGGTAACATCCAGTCCATTAGGAAGGTGATTATCTCGAGAAAACTCTGTCTCCCAGCAGTCAGGTTGTGGCAATCCATGTGCTGAAAACACTTTCCGCATTCCCCTCATACGATTAACCACTGTTGTCTTAAAGGAGGAAAATATAGTGTCCTCTTGCTGACATACACAAAGCTTGATACATTTGAGTGTTTCAACTTGGTACAAGTAAAAGTTTCAATATAATGTATAAATACATAGAAACCATCACACTTAAAGGTCTTGCTATGCCATGCAAACAAGTTCTATCCCCTGTAATAGAACACAACAAATGTGCAGTTTTGAATTATTCCATATCCCAAGTTGTTCTTGCTTTTTCTTCTTTTTTCCACATGTTTTGGATGCATCTCAAATAGAAATCAAAGCAAAATGTGAGTTACAGAAGTTTGATTTAGTCCGCTTAAAAAGGTCTAGCAGATTTCAATATTAAATCAAATATATTATTCAAGTGGTAAATAATTCATTTGTTGGTGTGCAAATATAGAGGTCGCACATTAGTACCATACCAAAATGCGGACTGAACATCATTATCAAATCCTATATCAAAGATGAAAGAATAAAAGTGCATGAAATAAATTAATTATCGACCATGTTACGTATATGTAATTAAATTGCTTGTGTGTTAGTTTTAAAATTCTTTTTTATTTTATTTTTGTTTCATTACATTTTATTGTAATGATTATTTTCTCGGGATTCGATATTCTCTTTCAGTAATGTTGTTTATCTAACACGTACAAGGTGTTACATTAGCATTATTTTTAATTCACCTTGGTGCGCGGTAGTGTAAACTCGATTGGCTATTGCCATGGTCAGTTCACTCTACGTGTAGTCTGAATAAACAATGTTTTATTTTTAAATTTATTTCAGAGTGAGAATCTGGATAGGGCTGTTCTTGCTACGTGAAAAATTTCATATTTTCTATTACGTTGTTCAAGTGTTAAGAGACCACGCGAGAACGGGATGATATTTTAGTTGGATTTAATACCCTTTCTGAGATCTTTTCAGTTAGTTGTAATTTTAAGCCTTGAGGGCTCTGAAGATTTCTATTGTTGAAACCAGATTGTTTTTGAAGTTCATTTGGTTTTGGAATTTAATAATTTATTCGCTCGAAAACCAAACGAGTGTATTTTTTTTATGAATATTCTGGGAGAAAGAAATTCCAGTGGAAATTTATTCTGGAATTATACAGAAACATAAACTGTGATTCAATTGAGGAATTGTTGCCATTTGTACAACGACCATATCTGACGTCATCGTCTTCCATATTGGAACGTCGTCGAGATTCGAACCTGGATTCTATTAGAACAATTTAGTGATGGGAATTGTATTTTTCATTCTTAGGATTAAATTTTTGATTATATTCACAAACCGTAAGTCCTATTTCCAATTTTTACATTGTTTTCTAGGGAAATAAATTATTTTGTTAAAATATACAAAGTTTGTTGACTTCACTCTTTTCTCTTCTTATTATTGTACGAGCCTACACGTAACAGAGAAAATAGGGGGTTCGTCCGGGATATATGAATTTTAGTGAAATATTTCAGAAAATTGTTTCTTGAAATTTAACATCCCCTACTTTTCAAATCATAAGTACTATTTTACATTTTGTTTGAAATCTTTAGTAAAAACAACAGGCTTTCATTCACAATGTCATCAAAAGTGGAAACTTTTCTTTCTAGTCCAACTCAGGAGCAGTTGGATAGTCTGAAAAAAAAGATGAGTTGCTTGAACTTGCCTGAAAGTACGATCTTTCTCAAGGAAAATCTTCCTTAGCGAAACATGAAATTAAAAATATTTTGATTTACGATTTGGTAGAGAAAAATGTTTTTGATAAAAGTGTTTTGGCTTCGGTCAGTAAGTCGGTATCGGACTCTGACATCAAAGCAATGGAATTAAAAATGAAATACAACATGGAATTGGAGTTAAGGAAACTCGAGCTTCAGAAAGAAGAAAGAGAGAAACAATTGCAGTTGCAATTTGAAGAGAAACAATTGCAATCACAATTTGAGAAAGAGGAGAGGGAGAGACAGGAAAGAGAGAAAGATAAACAATTGCAATTACAAGAGGAGAGAGAGACGGGACAGGTAGAAAGATAAATAATTACAATTTGAAAAAGAGGAGAGAGAGACACGAGAGGGAGAAAGATAAATAAACGCAATTGGAGTTTCTAAAAAAACAAATGCACGTACAGATGCAAAAAGAGAAGGATGAAAAGAAATTTCAAATTAAAATGAAAGAATTTGATCCAGCAAGTGAAAAGCACATTTCCACTTCACATACAAATTCAAGTTTTGACATTACTAAAAATATTCGGTTAGTTCCCCCTTTTATCGAAAAGGAAGTAGACAAATGTTTTATTCATTTTGAAAAAGTTGCTGAAAATTTGAAATGGCCAAGGGAGTTTTGGACTCAATTATTGCAATGTGTACTTTTTGGCAAGGCCCAAAATATCTATTTCGTCCCTGTCAGTACAACAGAGTTCTGACTATGATTTGGTTAAGGAGTGAATTTTAAAGGGTTATGCGTTAGTCCCTGAGCCTTATCGGCAAAAATTCAGAAACTATAGAAAAGAAGCTGGACAAACGTATGTTGAATTTCCAAGAGAAATAGAACAGTTATTTGGGAGATGGTGCTTAGCCGAGAAAGTTGAACATGATTATGAAAATATCAAACAACTTGCATTACTTGAAGAGTTTAAGAACTTAATGTCATTAGGGAAATGACATTAAGAATAATCTTGAAGAGCATGAGATTGAAACCTTGGAAAATGCTGCACTTGCTGCTGATAAGTACTCCTTAACTCATAAAGTTCCTGTTGTAAGCAAATCTTTCACTCAGCAGTCTACTGGCAGAAAGGTATTTCAGCCTAATACAACTCCTCCTAAAACTGAATCTGGCACAACTTCTAAAAATCAAGCTTCTGATAAACTTGATTCAAAATCCTTGTCTATTTCTACGTGTACCTATTGCAAGAAAAAGGACACGTCATTTCTGATTGCTTTAAATTGAAATAAAGGCATCAGAATCAAGATAGACCTATCCCAAATGCTCTTATTTCTAAGAGGTCAAGGTCATGGTCATGCATTGAAAGCAATACATTTGTTGGGTCTAATAAACCCCAGTCTGATTTTATTATGGAGAATTATGAACCATTCAGGTCGAAGGGTTCTATATCACTCATGGGTGATTCGGCCAATCCTATCCCTATTAAAATTTTAAGGGATACAGGAGCTTCTCAGAGTCTTTTATTATCAGGTACTTTGCCTTCTTCTGAGAAGTCCTGTTCTAATGAGTGTTCTCATTCAGGGAGTAGAGTGCGGCTTTGTTAATGTTCCTCTCCATTCTATAAATTTGTCATCAGACTTAGTTTCAAGACCTGTGACAGTCGGTATAGTGTCTAACTTACCCGTTGAGGGCATTCCTTTGTTGCTAGGCAACGACCTAGCTGGAGACAAGGTTGTGGTTAATCCACTTGTAACTGAAAAGCCTTCTTTGATCAGAAAGTTGATCCTATTGAAAAAGAATACCCTGAGTTATACCCAGCCTGTGCAGTTACCAGAGCTATGTCAAAGAAAGCTCTTGAGGATGATTTTGATAAGGAAAGTATTCCTTTAACTGACACATGTATTGGTCAGGCTTTTGATGATGCCACTTTCACTCCTACTTTGGATCAATCAAAAAGTATTGATCACAGTGATCCTCTTTTGAATACCATTCTCTTTCACTTGTCGTCGAACAGGATAAAGATACTGGGATCTCCTGTTTGTTTCAGAAGTGCATTAGTGAAACTGAAGCCACTGAAGTACCTGTCTGTTTTTTTTTAATTAAAAATGGAATTCTTATGAGAAAATGGAGACCTCCCGAGGTACACGCGAGTGACGGGTGGTTAATAAAATATCAGATTGTACTTCCAAAATCTTACAGACAGGAAATACTTAGTTTGGCCCACGAAGCTCCTCTGGCTGGTCACTTAGGGATAAATAAAACTTATCACAAGATCTTGACTCACTTTTATTGGCCAAAAATCAAAAGTAATGTTTGTAAATTTTGTAGATCTCGTCATACTTGTCAAATTATAGGAAAACCCAATCAGAAGATACCTAAGGCTCATCTGCAACCTATTCCTGCATTTGACGAACCATTAGCAGAATTATGGTAAATTGTGTTGGTCCCTTACCTAAGACCAAGTCATGCAACCAATATTTGTTGACCATTATGTGTGCGTCAACAAGATTCCCAGAGGCAATTCCTTTGAGGAATATTAAAACCAAAACTATAGTAAAAGCTTTGATAAAGTGTTTTGCTCAATTTGGCCTTCCCAAATTTGTCCAATCGGATCAAAGGTCAGATTTCATGTCTGGAATTTTCCAGCAAGCTATGCACGAATTAGACATTAAATAATTTAAATCTTCTGCCTATCACCCTGAGATCCAAGGGGACTTAGAAAGATTTCATCAGGGGTTAAAGTATATAATTCGATCGTATTGCCTTGATACGAGCAAAGATTGGAATGAATTCATTCATTTACTTTTGTTTGCTGTTAGGGAGTCAGTTCAAGAATCTTTAGGATTCAGTCCCTTTGAACTAGTTTTCGGACATACTGTGCATGGACCTTTGAAGCTTTTGAAAGAGAAACTTCTTTCTCGTGAAGATACTGAGCTCAATCTTCTTGATTATGTTTCTGATTTTAAGTACAATTTGTCAAAGGCTTGTGAGGTCGCAAGGGCAAATCTGCGCTCTACTCAATCCAGAATGAAATCAAGATATGATAAAAACTCAAGGGATAGGAGTTTTCAGCCTGGTGATAGAGTTCTAGCTCTCTTGCCCATTCCACAAAATCCCCTTCAGGCCAAGTATTATGGTCCATACACGGTTGAAAAGAAAGTAAATGATTTAATTTACATTATAAATCCTCCTGGTAGGCGAGAACAAGAACAACTTTGCCACATTATCATGTTAAAGGAGTATATTGAAGGAGATAGCCAAGTAAATCATGCAATTAATTTAGTTGTACCTGTCTCACCAACTGAGGATTTAAGTGAAGAAATTCAATTGGACACTGTTGATCTTGGAGCAACAAATCTTCAGAATTCGGAAATTATGAAAAATCTGGACCAGAAACTTTTACATTTGCAACAGCAAGAAAAGAATGAACTTAAACAGTTATTATTCGAATATGAGCACTTGTTTCCAGATATTCCTACGAGGACAAACAATTTTTTTCATGACGTTGAAATTGTAGATTCAAAACCTGTGAAACAACACCCATACAGGATGAACCTTCTCAAACAGGAATACTTGAAAAAGGAAATTTAGTATTTGCTGGAGAACGATTTCATAGAGCCCAGTAAAAGTGATTGGAGTTCACCATGTATACTTGTTCCGAAACCGGATAAAACTTTCCGTATGTGCACTGATTATAGGAAGGTGAACAGTGTGACAAAAACAGATTCATTTCCATTACCAAGAACTGATGATTGTATTGATAAAATTGGAAATGCCAAGTATGTCACCAAATTTGACCTTCTGAAAGGAATTTGGCAAATTCCACTAACGGAAAGAGCAAAGGAAATTTAGGCATTTGTGACTCCAGATGGGCTCTATCAATATAAAGTGACGCTGTTCGGGATGAATGGTTCCCCAAGTACGTTTCAACGCTTGATTAATATGATTACCTCTGGTCTAGGTAATTGTGATGCTTACATCGATGATGTCATCATCTACAATGACACCTGGAAAGGACATCTAGCCACGATTCGGAAATTCTTTGAAAGACTCACTGATGCAAATTTGACAATCGATTTATCTAAAAGTGAGTTTTGCCGTGCTTGTGTAACTTTTATAGGACATATTGTGGGACATGGTCAAGTTAAACCTATCGATGCTAAGGTTAAAGCTATCTCTGAGTTTGCTGTGCCTGTCAGTTAAAAGCAACTGATGCGATTTGGGGGTATGGCCGGATACTATCAAAAGTTTTGTTCCAATTTTTCTAATATTGCTGAACCTCTGACAAACTTGTTGAGTAAGAAAAACAAGTTTCTTTGGACTGAAGAATGTCAGGAAGCTTTTGATAGATTAAAAGCCATACCCAAAAGTGCCCCGGTTCTAACAGCTCCAAATTTCAATCAATCTTTTAAATTATCTGTGGATGTTGGGGTTGGAGCAGTATTGATTCAAGAAGATTCAAATGGTGTTGATCACCCAGTGTGCTATTTCTCTAAGAAATTAAATAAGCACCAAAGAAATTACTCAACAATCGAGAAGGTATGTTTGGCTTTAATATTGGCATTACAGCATTTTGAAGTTTACATTAGCTCAGCTCCTTCTCCGGTTGTTGTGTTTAGTGATCACAACCCCCATACTTTCATCGACAAGATGAAAAATAAAAATCAAAGATTATTAAGATGGAGTTTGTTTTTGCAAGAATATAATCTTAACATCAGGCACATCAAAGAAAAAGACAATTTGATTGCAGATGCACTTTCCCGTGTATAGAAATAGTATTTCATACACTTTATATAATTCATAAGAATTTTCTTATGTAATTTTATTTACCTCATGTATAATTTACATATGGTAAAAAGAAATCTTTATGATATAAACCTTTATTTTTCTTTATGGGGGAAGTGTTAAGTATATGTAATTAAATTGCTTGTGTGTTAGTTTTAAAATTCTTTTTTATTTTATTTTTGTTTCATTACATTTTATTGTAATGATTATTTTCTCGGGATTCGATATTCTCTTTCAGTAATGTTGTTTATCTAAAACGTAAAAGGTGTTACATTAGCATTATTTTTAGTTCACCTTGGTCCTCGGTAGTGTAAACTCTATGCGAAAACGATTGGATATTGCCAAGGTCAGTTCACTCTACGTGTAATCTGAATAAATAATGTTTTGGGTTTTTTTTAAATTTATTTCAGAGTGAGAATCTGGATAGGGCTGTTCTTGCTACGTGAAAAATTTCATATTTTCTATTACGTTGTTCAAGTGTTAAGAGACCACGCGAGAACGGGATGATATTTTAGTTGGATTTAATACCCTTTCTGAGATCTTTTCAGTTAGTTGTAATTTTAAGCCTTGAGGGCTCTGAAGATTTCTATTGTTGAAACCAGATTGTTTTTGAAGTTCATTTGTTTTTGGAATTTAATAGTTTATTCTCTAGAAAACCAAACGAGTGTATTTTTTTTATAAAAATTCTGGGAGAAAGAAATTCCAGTGGAAATTTATTC
>JAECUM010060828.1:0-22937 GCA_016617855.1 Megalonaias nervosa
GGCTAGGAAGAGATCATCCATGAAGTTGTGAATACCCCTATCGTGCAAGGGTTCCAACAACCTTCACATCATTCTAGTGAAGACGCTGGGAGCATTCTGGACTCTGAACAGCATGACTAACCATTGATAGGTCCCGACAGGAGTAGCAAAAGTGAGCTTTGTCCTATCCTCCTCCCTTGCAGGAATTTGCCAATAGTCCCTGGACAAATCCAACTTCAAAAAATATTTCACTTTCGAGACAGAAGCGAAAATATGTTCTGGGTCAGGTAGCATTTCAACTTGAAATTCCATCACCTGATTCAGCTTCCGGTAGTCGACACAAAACCGATGGGTGCCATCCTTCTTCTGCACTAAGACTACAGGAGAACTGCATGGAGAATCGGCGGGTTCAATTACTCCCAGAGCAATCATCTGCTCGATCTCTTCTCTTACCACTTGTCATTTCATGTGGGGCAAATGGTAGGGTTTTTGCTGGACTGGCCATTCATCCACCAGCTTTAACCTGAACTCAACAAGTGATGTTCTCTTGGGTATTTCTGTAAGTACATCAGAATACCCCACCAGCAACATCTCTATCTCTTCCCGCTGCTCCGCAGTCAACATGGGGGTCACACTCCACGTCCAAGGGTGTCTCAGTCCTCATTAATGGACAGCTCGAGATGGTGTTCGCAGCTTCCATGTCAACTTTGGTGTCATCAGTGACGATCGTGGTGATGACAAACTCGCTGGCTGTCTCTCTTTCTCTGTATCTCTTAAGGAGATTAGCATGGTACAGCTAGCTTCTCCTTGGTCGGTAGTCGTATCTGATAGGTTTGGCCCCCGACCTTCCAGTTACCATGTATGGCCCCCTCCAAGAAATTTGCAGCTTGTTGTGTTTTTGGGGCAACAGCAACAACACCTTGTCCCCTACTTCATACTAGCATGGTTTTGCGCACTTGTTGCAATACTTCACCTGACGCGACTTCACTCACTCGAGGTTCTCCTGTGTGAGGGTACAAACTTCTTCCAGTTTGTTTCGCAAATCCATGACATGCTGATAGGTAGTATGTACCTCTTCAACAGCGTGATTGTCCATCCACAGCTGTCTCAGTACAGTGATGGGACCACGTATGGTCCTCCCATACAAGAGTTCAAAGGGAGAAAACCCTAAACTTGCTTGTGGTACCTCCCGATCTGCAAAAAGCATGGCAGGAATATATCAATCCTGATCTTTGGGATGGCCTTCACACAGCTTCTTAAGCATGTTTTTCAGAGTCCCGTTAAACCACTCGACCAGTCCGTTACATTGGGGGTGATATGGTGTAGTTGTGTGGTCTTAATCGACAACAGTTGGTTCACCCCTTCCATCATGTGACTCATGAATTGTGTCCCTTGATCGGTTAGGATTTCATCAGGCACTCCGACTCTTGACCAAATCCCAAACAGCACTTTAGCGACAGTTTCTGAATCAATATTACGCAATGTGAAAGCCTCCGGATAGTGTGTAGCGTAATCTATGACTATTAAAATATACTGATTTCTTTGTGCCAACATGGGTTTTATCAGTCTGATCAAATCCATCGCAACACATCAAAATGGTTCATTGATAAGGGGTGTATTCCCCAAGGGGACAGGTCGATGATCCGTTTTTGGCACCATTCTCTGACACTTGTCACAGGAGAGACAGAACTGCTTAATATATCCTTGGACCCCTGGCCAGTAGAATCCCTTGATGAGACAATCATGCATATTGAAAATTCCCATGTGTCCTGCTATGAGACTTTCATGCACGAGTTTCAGCACTTCACCTCGCTTCTCCTTTGGCACAATGACTTGCTTGAAGTGCTCATATCCTTTCCTGGCATGGAGGTACAAGATCCCCTTCTTGCATATGAACTTCACCGTGCCATTTGGAGTTTCTTTCTCCGTTCCTTCTGCAGTGTATTTATGCAACTTCATCAGAGTTGTGTCTTTCTGCTGCTGCTTCCTCACCTTGGCCAGAAGGATGTTACTGACCGGAGTTGATGTAACTTCCATCGGCTTCAGTTTCATCTGCTGACTCTTGGACCTGGTTTCCACAGCACTCACTGGCATCAGTGTGCAGGTTTCGGGGTTCTGTTGCGGCAACACATAACGACATCCCAGTATGACGTCATGTGATAGCCCATTCAAGCACGCAGATTCAATTTTCCCCATCACTTATGGTGAATTCAGGTCAATGACTGCCACCAGCAACAAGTCACGAGCGTTGTTTGTGTACAGGATCTCAATTACCTCCTGTGTGTAGTCCTCAGACTTCACATATTTCCTGTCGACAAGGGTGGGAATGCTACACCCAGTGTCGTACAAGAGGGTGGCACCCTCTCCGTTGACAGTTGTGGATGCAAGGTTTGTTGGTTTACAGCTTGCCTCCATCTCGTACTGCTTCCTAGCAACAGCATTCACCTGGGTCTGCCTGCCCTTGGGGACAGTCCCTTGCAAAATGCCCCAGGCGCTTGCAGTTATAGCACAATGGTGGCCCTTGTCATCCTGCAAGGCCCATTTTTGTGGGTGAGGCCTGTCCGGGTCTATGGGTGGCATCCTTACCTGTAGGTCCCCCTCTGACCTTCCTGTCACCCTGAGGATTATGGACAGCCGTCTCTCCCTCATCCACATGGAGCGACTCAGTGGGTTGGTCTGTACCCCCGGAACCTCCACTCTTCGAGTGTGCCTGCTCGTATCTTTTTACCATGCTGGCAATCTCTACAAGAGTCCTGTGCTCTCTCTCCGCTAGGAATACTGTCAACTTGTGAAGGTAAGTACTCAGGACATGCTCTTTGAGTATAACCTCATGTAACCCATTATACAATCGTTTGACTTCTGCCATCTTTATCCACTTCTCAAATAACCCTTGAACATGAATGTGGAATTGAGAGTGGGTTTCTGTTGCCTTTTTTGTCGAATCCCAAAAAAGTTTACAGTACGTTTACAGTCAGCCAGTAATGGCAAAGAAGGGCCTTTTTGAGCGCGTTGTAGTCGTCAGCTTCTTCTGCGGCTAAGTTATGGTACACTTCGCGAGCTGCACGTTGCAAAAAGGCTGAGACGTTAATCGCCCAATGTTGCTCAGGGAATTTTGTGAACGCATGTGAGTTTCTCAAATTGCATGATGAAATCATCAATGGACTCTTCTTTGTTGTTGAATCACGGCATACTTATCTGTACCATTCGGTGGTTGATAATTGGTTGTATGCTCCCTCCAGAACTAGTACTGGAGTCATCCTTATCGGCGGTCCTAGTTTCTACCCTTAATTTCTCCATTTGGAGAGTGCGAGCAAGCGCTCTTTCTTTTGAGGTCACTGCTATCCTGGCCAGCTCCATCTGTATCTCTCTGCCCACTGCTATCTTGGCCAGCTCCATCTCTCTGTCCGCTGCTATCCTGGCCAGCTCCTTTCTGCTGCTTTTTCGGCCCTCCCTTCTTTGATTCTCTCCTCTATGAGTGCAGCTAGGCAATCTCCCTTGGCGATTCCTTGCCCATGGCATGATACTCTTTAATCATCTGTCTTTCAGTAGCCATTTTCTGATGATACTACCAGTAAATGATACCTTGTCTCGACTTACTAAACAACTGACACTTGTTACAAGTTCCTAACCCAATACTTACCTGTTGACAATAACTAACTTCACTCAGGTAAGATATTTTGCCTGATATTTGCTTCACAATTACTGCAAGTAACTGAAATCTACCAAACATGCAAATATCAAAAGACAACATACACAAGTTCGAAATCATAAAAATTCAAAATACACAGGATTGAAAATATCTCACAACTGTTCACTAATACTTCCTAATTACTAATACTTTAGGTTGTAAAGATAATATTTATGCTGCCACTGTGAGGGGTTGTTATGGTTGGGGTGGGGTGCTCCCAATGTTATTTAAACTATTATAGAAGTCCCACCCAGGCTCAATCTTGTTGAAAGTTGAATTTACTGAAATATAGATGTAAAGTTCCAAGCCCCCAGTCAGCAATGCCGACAATTAGATGGTTAAATATACAAAAACATTGAAATTCAATGAATAACAATTTAATAACAATTCAATGATCAAACGACTCAAATTTCCAATTACACTCCTTCTACTCAACCCTTTAATAAACCTATTGCATCACTTGATTAGCAATGTGAGATTAATTTCCACTTGTCCTTGTATTTCTACTCATCTGGTGTATCCTTTCTCTCTCCTATTTCTCCCAATTCCTTCCCCTCCTCCTCCTCTTCCTCTACCACGACTACTCTTCTGCCGACTTTGACTGTCTTGGCTACAGCCTCACTTCTGTCTCCATTTCTTAAAGACTCGGGACCCAATGGAACCCGAAGTTCTGTGTCCCCTAAAAACCTTCCTGGAGGTTGTTATGGTTGGGGTTGGGTGCTCCCAATGTTATTTAAACTATTATAGAAGTCCCACCCAGGCTCTATTTTGTTGGAAGTTAAATTTAGTGAAAGACAGATGGAAAGCTCCAAGCCCCCAGTTAGCAATGCCAACAGTTAGACGTTTAAATATACAAAAACTGTGAAATTCAATGAATAACAATTTAATAACAATTCAATAATCAAATGACTCAAATTTCCAATTACACTCCTTCTGCTCAACCCTTTAATAAGCCTACTGCATCACTTGATTAGCAGTGTGAGATTGATTTCCACCTGTCCTTATTTCTCCCAATTCTTTCTCCTCTCCCTCTTCGACTTTTCTCCAAATTCCTTCTCCTCCTTGACTTTCTCTACCACAACTACTCTTCTGCCGACTTCAATTGTCTCGGCTACAGCCTCACTTCCATCTCCAACTCCCGAAGTTCTGTGTCCCCTAAAAAGCTTCCTGTGAAAACACAAGGACGGTACAATCTTTTCCTTAGCCCTCTCAGCTCACACTACACACAGCCTATCATCAGATAACGGCTATTAAATTTCTTCAGTCACACATTCGTTCACATCAAGATACCCATAAGTTCTTGTACGGTAAACAGTCATAATACAGCATGTATCAATTACTTCTTATACAAACATCAATAAATTCCATTACATCAGTATGTATTTCTAATCCCATTATACTTCACAATATCACCATAATCAGATGCATTCTGTACCTTACAACTCATACAAAGTACGCAAATATTCAAATATCCATGCTCTGATATATTCATACATCCATAGTAACTAATCTTACATACTTCAACCATTCCAAATTCACAATTCAAGCATGTGTAAATTCTAACATAACACATTAATAAATGCACTAGTTTACTACAAAGTAACCTAATAGCAAATTAAAAACTTAATTCTGACCACATGCTAACAATCTACATAATTCCGCCTCTAATCTAATAATTCTCTATGTAAGCTCAAGCCCATTTCTCAAATGTGCATGTAAATGAAACACTACAAAGGTAATTCTACATCCTAGTAATTACGTATACATACTACAAATAATTACAATTATGATGCCATAATATTCTGCAAAAACTGAGCAAATAACTTACTGACCTTTTCAAAGCTTTGTCTTTCCGTAGAATCTACATCTAAGTTTGCTGCCAAATTACAAGTGGTTTTTTCTCAGAATAAACCCTATTGATCCACAATCCCTCTAGGCAAGTACTAAATTTTTACTTAGAGTTCTGAAAGTTATCATTCGGCCTGCATTGTAATCACACCCTCTATCTCAATTCCGATTGGATATCACTGTGAACCGATCCAATCAAACTTAGCGGACAATGTTCCTTTTGCTGTCTGTCAACATAGGGATGGACAAGAATACGCCCCAAGAATATGCCATGTGGACTTCCTTTTGATCTTGGGACCAATCTTTAACACCTAGGTGTGACAACTACAAGCCTTTGTTTAGATGGTGTGATATATCGCCTTTTGCAGATTCAAATTTCTGGTTTCCAGCGGTCATGGTAACCTTGTGTAAGAGTTCAACACTAGCCCGAGCAATCTTTAAACATCAAACACATGGCCGCGGTAATGTTCCCAAGACAGGTAGATTCTAACTTATACATGACTTTATAGCTGGGGCTTATCAAACGTGACATTTTATCCAATGTAAGTGTAAAAGAAGAGAAAAATCTTTAATTTTTGATAGATTTAATGGATAGGAAGCACAGTAACAACAATGTTTCACACAATTTCAAACACATCCTCTCAAAACTGACATTTTTGTAAAATAACCAGTGCTATTCTGGTTCTACCTTGAAGTGAAGAGCTCAGCTGTCTGGGCCTGCTCACTGGGCAGGGCTGAATCAAAAGCTAAATTCTCAACTCCACCCTCTACGTCTGTAGCAGAGCTAGGTAACATCATTTGATCTTCATTATTTCTTCTGTCCATTCTGATATTCTAAACTGATTAAAAAATATAAAAAGCATTGTTAAGTGTAACTGGTCACAATACTAAGTCATTTTCTGATTAACATTAACCCTAGCATATTTTTGTCATCTTTTGTGCAATAGTTACTGTATGAAAAGCAATCTCAAAAAAGTCTAAAGTGGGAGATAGAGGGATGGGAGAGTGGACAACAGATTCCCATTGAGGTTTTGTAATTACTGTATCTTCTCTGACTCTAGATGTTTGGCATCACTTCCATTTAATTTGGTACCTAATATATGTTGAAGGTATGTAGTTAGTAAAAAACACTTTCTGTGATCTGTTGAACTGTTGACTTGCACAGTTGATGACTGCACACCCATTTATAATACTATATAGGTTGTTGTTTCACAATACATTGAAAGACAAGTATCATGAATGGTACATTACATGTCTGCCCCATGTTTAATATTCATCTATGTAGGTAACAGAAGGGTAAGATTGACTCGGGAGATTACTGGCTCTGAATGACTTCAATCAGGCAACAGAAGGATATGATCTTGAACTAAACTTATTGTGCAGAAATGGTTATTTCTCATTTTTTGCTATGAATGGATTGTGACCTCTGGCATTAGACCCAGAATCTATGGAGTGGGGTTGAGGGTTTGGGGGTATCTAAAATGCAAACCATCCACAAAGTTTGTTCAAGTCATGTGACTTACAACAAATGTTATTATAATCCATTTTTCTTCATCCAATCACAGTAACTTTGACCTTTGACCTTTTGAAACCCAAAATAAATAGGATTCTTTTTTATCCCAAGTGAATGTCAACTGTCAATAGTGGAGAACTTGAGTCAATGTGCAGAAACTATTATTCTTCTTTCAGTCACAGTACTCTTGGCTTTTGACCTTTTAATACTCAAATCAAATGGGTTCCTCATAACTCCTAGTGCAAGCCATCAGCAAAGTTTGGCAACTGTATGTGGTAGACAACTCTATTATGCAGAAAGTAAATTGGCAACAGCCGGATATCATAATATACTCCACCTTCTGGCAGACACATGAAAAATGCATCTTTTCTAGTGCAATGCAAAGCAGTTCTTTACTTCCAGCATTTTGTTTGGACTCTTAGCATTAAATTCCATAGTTCATGTCATTTTTGATGTGCAAATAATAAAAATATATAAATCTGACCAATCTCCTTCAGTACCATGTTCATTTTATACATTTAATGCATTTATTCTCAATTTTTATGGAAATATACAGTTTAGTAAAAGCCATGTGTACAGTTCGGTTATTCACTTAGTTAAAGTGATTGTGTGGTTTGTTAACATTTTGTTTAAAATGTATATAGAGGGGTGTTTTTGCCCCTCTTTTAAAACATTTTTAAATTTACCCAGTTTTCAGAAAGAAGATAATTTTTTTATCCTGAAATAGTTATCCCCATGTTAAAAATGTTGATAGTGAACTTCTTTCTTGCTACAGATTTTTTGTTGCATATAAGCCTTTGGTATTCTGTTCATCAAATATCTTCAACAAAACCAGTCTTAAATAAACTCCCCCTGATGGTGTTCTTGCTTCTCTTGAAATGTCACCAACATAAGCTGAATTTTACAAGATTCTGCAAACATTTCCAACTGTATTTTAAACATCATTTTCCAAGGAAATAACAAAATACCGGTAATAGGTTACAGTAAATCACAGAAATTTTAAAGTTTACACTAGAAATTCTTGCACATAAACTTTAATCACAACTTGAAAAGAAGCTGATTTTGGGATCAAATGGTCTGGGTTGTGTTTTGGTCCTGTTACCCAAAAATTGTTTCACCTTTGTCATCTGATGGCTTCCACTTCCATGTTATTAAGGTACAGGACCATTTGACACAGTACAACAGGGGATGGGTGGGGTGGGGTGCATTCAATAAAGATGAGAGAATTTCTTTTCTGCAGCCTTCCACTGTTTCCACATGCACCATTGTCATATCTATGTTGTTCCAATCTGCTGCAGTTCCCAAACAGAAACTTCCAACACTGATCAGTATTTACACTATCAAATCAGTTACTAAATGCTGACTTTTATATAACAGTTCTGCTTTAAGATTTATTAACTCTTTTGGCCTTATGGTAAGTATCTATTGTAAAGATTTCAGAAAATCAAGGTATTTTACAGCTGGTTCCAAGTCTCAACCACTTTGCAGCCGAATATACACTTCCTTGGCATTTACTTTGCAAAGTGGGCAGTCCAAGTTCTCTAACATCCCAGTTACACAGCCCATATCTCTGTGATCGCCAGTGATGAAACTAACAACATTTCGGGTTTCTTTTTAAGAAAGTTGGTAGGTACATGTAATATCATTTTTTTGTGATGTGTAAATTCCATTTCTTGTCCATGGACAGTTTGAAGCCAAGGTATAGGTCTAAAAATTCTTTTACATTTATGATGTACTGAAATACAGAGACAATATGGCCCAAATGCTATGCATGTTCATTGCATCTCATTTTTTAAAATACAAAACAGCATATACAAGCTTTTAACACATTCATCAGGGTTTTTAGGTCTCTTAATTACTCGCACTACTTTGATGGAATGAGTATTCACAAATTTCTTTCTATAAGCAGGGAAAAATATACCTGTTATAAAGGAACAAATGAAAAGTCTGAATGGACAATCTGAGCTCAGAATAACCTTATAACCACAATGCTGTTTATATACATACACAGTAAAACTGTATTAACATTAAATCATATTAAATATCATGATATTGATATGATATTGAAGGAGACTGAATAAAGTTTATATAGATTTATTATGAACAAGAAAACATATAAAAATGAATTTAAATTTAAATATAAAATATAAATATAAAATGTATTGATCAAAGTACTAAATAAGTCTAAGGAGTGAGAAGCCACTTCACATTTCTCTGAAAACTATGCATTTCAAAAATATATTTCTTAACAGGAATGTATTCAGCATTACAAATGGTTCTGCAATCTTCAATAATACATACATAGTTTCAACAGACCATATAATGAGTATTCTATAAGTAACAATTCCTGCTTACCTTCAGCATTTATCTGGTAACACATGAAAACAGAATCGATACCAAAAATGTAGGAGTTTGAGTAGATACAATACAGTTTATCCAATGTTATGTATATCTATATTATGTGTATTAGTTTCATAATAAGTGTTTGTAAGGGTCATTTAGTTCATGATATTTTTAATGCTAATATCCTATAATCATAGTTCTCCCAGTTTCTAACAACGTGGGCAGCCGAAATTGAAATGGCTCGCTTAAATTTCATGACATAAGAGGGTTTTACATTGCCTGTTTGAATATAGGAGCTAAAGATGCCCTTAATATAATTACGCTGTTTACAATTAGAAGTAATACAATAATTAAATTTACTGTTTTTTCTTTCAAGTATCGGAGTAACAAAACTGCAACATACCAAACTAGACTGGAAGCAATGTAAGTTATAGTCAAATAGAATTCCTCCTAAAATTTTAAAATAAGGAAGAAAATAATTCCTCTAAACTTGTACAAGCTGCAAATGAATTTATTTAAAAGTTAATTAATTATACTTAAGTATTTAAATTAATTGAATTACTTTAATATATTGCACAAATTTTAGTGCTTTTTGGATTTTTTGATTTTAACAGTACTTTAAAGACATTATTGGCTATATCATGATGTAGAAATGAGAGCTTCAAGCCTTTCTCAAGGACTTAAGAAGAATTAAATGTGATATTCTTTATATATTTGTTTTGTAATTTCATGGTGTTTTTGTAATCTTGTCATTGTATATGTTTTTATGTGTTATCAAATATTGTAAAGTGCTTAGAGCTCTTAAAGGTTGGGCATTGCAATTAGTCCACATTATTATTATTATTATTATTCAAAATATTTACTTCTTGGTTGATTATCAGAAATGATAATAATCAATTTGAATAGAGTATCAAAAGTAAAGTATACATTTAAAATGTGAACAAGGGGACTTGCTAAATAAAATTTTGTTGTTTAAATTTAAAATAATTTAATTAAACTCATAATATATGTACTTTTATTATTTCCATACAGACTGCAAATGTGAAGAAGTTGGTGAAACAGTAAACATACTGTCACCAAATGAAAACCGTAATTGGTTGACCGTTTACTGATTCTCAGAAATCCATAAAAGAATGAAAACAACATCGATTGATAATTGAGAAATTATTATGCATTACAATTTTCACTGGTCATTATGAATTATAAATGTTATGAATACCAAAATTGAAAATTAACAATAATTCACGAACTTAATCATTATTAAGTGTGAAAATCATTCCATCAACTAATTGCAAATCTAACTGACAAGAACTTATCACAGTAAATAAAGCTTGCCAAACACAGTTTCCCATTAAAAATGAGAAGTTTATAATTAGTTAATGAAGACACAGGGGCAAAGCATGAACATCTCAGTGTTTGGAGATTCTAGATGAAACTAAAAGAAATTGGAATTAAAGGATAACAGTTTTACCGACAGAGCTCTTTTATACTGCATGGACAAAAAGTATAAATTATCAAATGCTTTTAAGTACTGCTAAGAAGAAATAAAAGTTAGAAAACTCAGTGAAGATGAAAGAAAAAATAATCCAGGTTTAGTGTTTACTCATACCTATGTTGTTATTTGATGGGTTCTGGAGCTCAAATATTTAACCTAGATAGACTAATCAGTGAATCATTATTTAAAATGAAGTAACCAGTTCCAAAAGTACTTTACATTAACATTAAACATATATAAAATATACTTAGCATTACTAATATTTTATTATGATATTAAGTTTTCCTAAATTTTAGCTGTTCATGTAAAGCCTTAATAACACCACAATCCACAACCTAGTCCAGCTATCCCTTCACAGATGTGTTGTTTTTTTGTTTGTTCAAGTCCTTATTTCACATATTCTTTCCTTGACCTTTTTCCTGATATCTGCAGGTGGAAATGTAAAAAGATGCTCAACTGCAGGTGATCAGGGTTGAATTGGAGAAAAAAATATAAACATTCTCAAGTGTAATTGATCATAATGGACTGTTGTAAAGAAAACAAGAAAAAGACATAGGTGTTCTCAATGCTGAAAAGGGATAATACTGATCCAAGAGGGGTTTAAACCTGGGGAAGGGAGAGCAACAGAAGAGTTATCCTAAAAATATAATATTTATTTAAAATGACAGCTTTATTCTTAGAATTTTATTTGTGTAATATAATTAGATTATAAACTAGTAGTACATAGAATTTTTTTGATTGATTGTTGATTGTGTGGGGTTTGATTGATGACTTTTCATATAGGACTTATTTATATTTTGGTCAGCAGTGATACAAAACAAGATGATGGAAAGAATTACTGTTCATGAGCTTGTTGATTTTGAATTTATACTATATCCAGAACATGTCAAATTGATTTTACTATGGTTTTTTTATTTTAATATAAATTTGCAGATTTATTCATATATTAATGTTCAAACTATTTTAATTACATTGAATAGTAGGCATAATCTATGGATTAATGACTGTTAATTTGTTAGGTCTTTCATTTGAATAAATAAACATCAGGACTGACAAGGAAACTATAATCATTTGTTATAACTTTGTGGTCTTAAGCTACACAGCAAAAAAGAGCAAAACCAAGTTTTGTATAATTGAAACTTTTAATTTATTTCCCTTAAATACAAAGTGAAAGAATGAAAAATAACTCACAGTATGGTGAATGAAATCATAAAATGCTAAATGTTCTATAAATTCCAATAGTTCAGAGTAATCCAAATAAGATCCAAAGGTATTTTGAATGAAGTCAGTACTGATGTGTCAACAGTTCAGAAGAAATCATTGATATAATCCCAAAATATCTTGAAATGAGAAAGGCTTGAAGCTCTCATTTCTACATCATGATATAGCCAATAATGTCTTTAAAGTACTGTTAAAATCAAAAAATCCAAAAAGCACTAAAATTTGTGCAATATATTAAAGTAATTCAATTAATTTAAATACTTAAGTATAATTAATTAACTTTTAAATAAATTCATTTGCAGCTTGTACAAGTTTAGAGGAATTATTTTCTTCCTTATTTTAAAATTTTAGGAGGAATTCTATTTGACTATAACTTACATTGCTTCCAGTCTAGTTTGGTATGTTGCAGTTTTGTTACTCCGATACTTGAAAGAAAAAACAGTAAATTTAATTATTGTATTACTTCTAATTGTAAACAGCGTAATTATATTAAGGGCATCTTTAGCTCCTATATTCAAACAGGCAATGTAAAACCCTCTTATGTCATGAAATTTAAGCGAGCCATTTCAATTTCGGCTGCCCAAGTTGTTAGAAACTGGGAGAACCTATTTGTGTGTGAATTCAGCTTACTAAAGAAGAAAATTACTGGTAAAATATCACTTTTAAGAAGTAGTGGCGTTGAACATAATACGGAAAGGAACAATGAGTATTGTTTGTTAAAAGTCGGAGCAAAAATTACTGATAAAACTAAATTCGTCTGCTCAAAATCGTGTAACTGGTTCTCTACAAAGAATACAAAGTTTTGCAAACCAATCAGTGCAATCGGAACAGTCAGCCTTTTCCATTGCATGCTTGAGAATATTTCTTAGTGCTTTCAAGCCGGTCGTTGTAATTAGGCTAATACGTAATATATCCGCGTTACTGCATAGACAACATACCCTAGAAACGTTTCAGTAAACTAACTGTTTACAGCATCAGAAATCGACATGTGAGGCGTTGGTCATGGTGAATTAATTTAGTTTCCGATCGTATTCTTCTGACGTCAAGAACGTTCAATTTTTGGCTACCACGGTAGTTCTACAATGTAGGCCCTCCACCCTTGGCCTTATAGTTATGTTTTGGGCTTCGAGAAATACAAGGACCGTCAATATTCAAGATATATAAGAAATTTTATTTAACGTCTGTGGTCTGGGTAAAATAAATAAAACAATATTTTTATACGAGCTATTTCACCGATATGACATTATACACAAAGTTTAAAAATTAATACAATTCGAAAGGTGACAGCAGATTACTGAACATGCAATTATTCAGTGGGGGGTGGGGGGAGGAGGTATACATATATGTCACAGAAAGGGGTTACTAGAAACACCGAAATACACATATTTTGTATCCTGACACTCGTGAAGATAAATGTAATCTGATTTGTATTAGTTTGAATAATGATAAAAAAAGCGATTTTACTGATTTATATAGGAATTATTTACACTTTTCTACTTATTGCTCCATTCCAGCAATGAAGTCATTTGGTCATACTTGATTGGACAGCTTTTATCTCGTTTTGTATGTCTGTTATGTCTTTATTTACTTTTACATACATAAGCTAACTGAAAATATGTAAATACACATTCTGGATTCGCACAATCATAATCTCACACTTATATTTTATGTTCTGACCAATTCGCCATTTATCATATCTGTCCAGTCAAGTAAAATCAGTTACAACAGAACGTCATTACATGGATTGCACCCAAAATTTTGAAAAAGTAAATTGGATCAAAGTCGCTTAAAGTTTGTTTTGCTTATTATTATTTTTAAAACAATTACAAATCATATTGTCATGATGTACACCAATATATACAACCAAAAGATGTAAATAATTGTGTATTTCAGTTTTTGAGCATATTTTGGTGTTTCTAATAACTGCACAGAAAAGATTACAGTGAATAATTTATGTAGGAAATATGACATTTTTATTCCTAAAATAGTGCACAATGTCAGCAGTAACATCAGGTTAAATGCATGTTTGGCTGTTTGTTCACCAGAAACTTACCAATTTGGGAAGTTGTGTTACAATTACCTCATAGTATCTCTCAGAGAGTCAAAAGCTTTTTGACTCGCAAAGGAAAGAGAGGAGGATGTTCTGAATGACCATCGTTGGTGAGCTTTAACCAGTCTCATATATGATTAGTTTCGTTCAAGTATTGGGATAACCTATGCCATTTCTGGGGTACAAAAATATGCCTTGCATGTTTGTTGATACATTAATTTACAGAAAAGTCATACATTTTGTTTGCTGGAAATGTCTTTGCACAAAAGAAACAGCAGTTTATTTGGACTACCTCAAGTGGCTATTTCTACAATTGGATTGACTGAAAAGTTCAAAATAAATAAAATAGAAGACCTTTGAAACTATCACTGTAGGAAGAAAATGTCAGTATCTGAGGGAAAAAAACCCAGAAAGAAATTTCCAGTGCAGATATTTAATACTGATTAAGTTGGCAACTAATTTTCTAGATAGGTAGGGGAGCAGAATATATATTCCTGATTTGGGTTGCCATTCATTTGTAAAAATCCTACATTGCCTTAAAGAATTAGTGGTTTTTATCAGTCTACCATGGTTGCATGTACTGTAAGGACATTAGTTATATAGTAATCCAGAATAAATTACTGTTGACAGAAGATGAGAAGCTGAGTGACTTCATTTCCAAGGGAAAGGTAATGTATATGCTGCAGAATAGTTGCTTAGTATTTAAATCTGAAGTTGTTTATAGAAATAAATTTATAAACAGTATGATCTTCCTTTATTTGCAACTCAGTAAATTCATGACTCATTTAGTTCTCCTCTTTGTAAGCAACTTGAAATTGTCTGCAAAATGATGTACAAGATCTGATTTATCTCCCTTTGCTGTTATATGCCCATGTTCACAATAGTATATAAAAATAAATAACAGTTTTTATTGTATTTTGATTAATAATAAATTTGTGGTAAAAATGATACATGGGGTAAACATACTTTGATAACTGCATCACGTCTTTTCTATAAAATGGCTATAGTATACAGGGTTAATTTTTAATTCCCTTTGCTTTGTTGTATGATTGTTGGGTGTAATTTAGATTTTTGGGTATGCAGTTTGGCCTTACTAAAGATGCATACCTTGTAGGACTTATCTCTGGCTAGTTTTACTTCTTGCCTTTCACAGGTAAATTGGAAATAAAACTGGCTGACAACATTTTTAGTTTTTTTTTCCTCATATTATTCATTCATTATACTTTCAGGAGTTTTCTCATGGGTTGGTGGTTCTTTCTGGGGATTTCCCTGTTTCTTCCTCCACCATTAATACTGGCTGCCATGTATAGCCTATCGTGTGCAGAAAAATGGCGTTAAGCCCTACAACAACAACAACAACAACAACTTTCAGGAGTTAATATTTTTTCTTTGGCAAATTCATTTTCGCTGTTTTAATAACTGCTAAAGTTAGTGCACTTTGGACTAGTTCAATTGCATTTTTCTAGTACAGTACATGGAAGTCTGCTTCAGGCAGTACTTCGTTGCCTTATTCTTGTTACGTATAGGCTCATACAAATGTAACAAAAGAAAAGAGTGAAGTCAACAAGCTTTGTAAATTTTAACAAAATAATTTATTTCCCTAGAAAACAATGTAAAAATAGGAAATAGGACTTACAGTTTGTGAATATAATCCAAAATTTAATCCTAAAATTGAAAAATATAAGTCCTATCACTAAACCATTCTAATTGAGTCCAGGTTCGAATCTCGATGAAATTTCAATATGGAAGGCGATGACATCAGATGAGATCGTTGTACTGGTGGCAACAGATCCTTGATTGAATCACAGTTTATAATATTTCTGTTTAGAATTTCAAAATAAATTTCCACTGAATTTCTTTGTCCCAGATCGTTTTATAAATATGAAGCACTTGTTTAGTTTTCTGGAGAATAAATTATTAAATCCAAAAAATAGATGAACTTCAAACAATCTGACATCAGCAATAGAAACACCTTGCACCTTCAAGGTGTAAAGATACGACTGACAAAATTTCACTAAGAATTAGTATTAAACCCAACTAAAACGTCATTTCAGTCCCACGTGATGGGTCACATGGTCTCTTAACAGCGAACAGCGCAATAAAAAAAATGCCAATTATCACGTAGCTAGAATAGCCCTATCTAAGAATCAAATTCTCACACTGGAAATATATAAAAAAGAAAGGCTGGTTACAATTTAGCTAACATGTGGGTCAATGTTTACAAGATCTGTGAGCTAAAAATAATGCTGAAGTAACGTTATAATCTAATTGGGTCAAGCCAATGTTCGAAAAGATATTCAAATCCAATGAAAATTATCATTACAATGTAATGAAACAAAAATAAAATAAAAAGGAATTTTAAAACTAACACACAAGCAATTTAATTATATATACGTAACATTATATAAAGAAAATTAGTCACATGACATGAAAGGAGCATATAGGTATGCTAGCATTCTCTCCATACAGCTTCACCTTCTACCATTCTCAGTTTCAGAAGTACTTAATAAGTGTAGAGTAGAACCTAATATGTGGGAGGAGTCTGATACTAATTTTATGGAAAAATGGAAAACAGTCTAGAAATGGGTGAACATAAAATAGAGTCATCTGCAACTTTGAGGTCAGTCCTACAGAATCATACCTCAGATGTGTGTTGATAGTTCCCATTTGGACCACTTTGGCTATTTACAAAAAAATGATTGACCAAGAAGTTATGAATGATCTGCTTCTTCATTCTTAACATTTCGATAACAGAAATAGATTAGTCCAAATAAATTAAGGTGAGTTTTTTTATTGAGATATTTTCAGCAAATGTATGATTTTTCAGTAAATTACTGCACCACCATACATCTGAGGCATATTTTAGTCTCACAGAAATAGTCAAGATAGTTCCATTGAAAGTGGAATTTTATATTGGTTTAGAGGACCATGATTGGTTGATGATGAAAAGTAGAGTTTTAGTTAAAGGAGTTTTGAAAGCTTATCTTATTTGTACCTGAAGAAAATAAAGGCAATGTTTTATTGATGTAATTTCAGTCCTTTTTTCAGATTTCAGTTTGCAATGCTCATTACTGAAATTAGCACCAGATTCTTTTGGTGCAGAATAGAAAACATTAGTTTCAAACACATGGAGATAAAAATGTTGTGGGACATATTGTTTTCTCCACAGAGAAACTTGCATCAATTATAGGTCTATACTGAGAAATACATGTATTTAATAATAAGCATTTGGAAATTAATTTTTATTTTAATTTTTAATACAGTGAAAATAAACCCCCACCAGACTAAAACTCACATCAAACTTACAAATGTATATTAGCTGCAAAGTTCCTGTCATGCTGGAAGAGATGATGTTCAATTTATGCCATAGATGCATTTCTGAGGTTATGACATAAATCGAAAGTAATGTAAATGTGCATACATGAGCTGCGCACGGTCGCATCACATTGCACCACCAGTGGTATAAAAGCAAACATGCTGGCACAAATTTATTATTTCTTCATTATAATTGTTATTTAAATCGAAGTGTAGAAATCAAATTGGTATAAATTGAGTGTTGCATGTAATTACGTTTAGCAGGTAATGTAATACGTGCAGGCTTATTGGTTAGACAAAGCCCCACAAAAATGTCCCAAGGGCATGCTAGGTTAGGCACACAGAAAATATTTGTGTATCCTGTTGCATTGGTTTTAAAATAGAATGGAAGTTTTGGGGATTTTTAATAGACATTATTTATATTATATATTATAATGATTGGTAAATGTGATGTACTAATCACTTCAAGTACTGGGCTAAACCAGCTCAGTTAGATGCACAAATCTATTTCCAGATTTTCTTTTTACCCTTGGAGAAAAAAGTGCTAGGGTCAGCACCAAAAAACAGGGATGGTTGGCCAACCAGAAACATGCACATTTTCTTTTTTGGCCTTAAATACTTGACACATGCTATGACCAAAGGGATTCTTAGTACATATGACAAAAGGGATTTTAGTGTGGAAAAAAGTAAAATACATGTATATAGTAGTGCCAATATCAGGTTTCTAACTAGTAATATGTGGGGTGTGTGAATATGGGAATTTCAGAGATGTGAGGGAAGCAGTGATAAATCTGGGAAACTAGGTCAGCATCATAGAAACTAATGTAAGTTGGGTGTGAGAACATATCAATAGCAAGTAAAGTTTTCGGGTTTCAGGAAGGCTTTGATAAATCTGGGTAAACAGGTCAGCATCTTGACATATCTGGATAACTGGGTCGTATTCCTGCTGTTTCAGCACCATTTAGTTATGGTATGATCTAGGGGAAGGGAGCTGTCATTCATCTAGTAATGGTTAGCCAGTCATATTCTGTATGTGGGGGAAAGGGTGTGGGATTACGATATGTATATACCGGTAGATAGATACAAGATATAGTGTGCAGAGTAGAAAGCAGAAGGCAGAAGGGCACAAAGCAGAAAGAAAAGCAGAAATGGCAGAGGAAAAAAAAGGGACAGCAGAGATAAAATGTAGTTGGAAAATTAGAATCAGACAGATATACAAGATGGGGAGTTAAGAGAAAGGATACCTAATAGACAAAATGGAGTGATAGATATTCTGAGTGGACAAACATAGTGAGAAACAATGAAGATAAACATTAGTGTAGCATTTGGAGAGGTGGTTTCTGATCAGTATTTGGTTTGCAAATACACTAGATTTGACTTTCTTATCTAGGGACAATATAAAAGAAATATTTCATTTACAAATTTAATTTTGATTTTATAGAATGGAGCATCTTTATAATTTCCACACCTATTGTAAAAGACAAAGATCATCACCAAGAGGAAAGAATCCAGTGCAGATAGAGAAGCCCATACAGTTAGAAGTATGTTATACTCACTTTGCATTTACAATACTAGTAACAATCATGCATATGCATGCCAACCATTAAGCATTTGGCATTTATGCTCTTCTCACCAAATTATGTTTTACACTTGCCTGAATATGGATTACATGTTTTTGTTTTATTAAAAATATAAAAAAATAAAGTAATAAAAGGTTGCTTTTGTCATTTTTATTATCATCTTTTTCGCACTTATTATTTATTCAGAAAGGGTTTTCCATACTTAATATATGGCTTTTGCTCATGAGAATATTCTTAAAAAGATGACTGCTGTGTAAGAATAGAATAAGAGTTCTTTCTTTATTTACTATTTTTAGCAACTATATATGACCCATTTCCAAGCTAACAGACAGGTTTCTTCAAATATGAACTTTGCCTCACTGATTCAGTATATTGATAAGCTAGTTAGCTGGCAGGCCAGTCTATACTCTTAAAGAAAATGGTGCCAGTTATTTAGCCAAACCCTTCACATTGCAAAATGTGGATGTTATATGACAGAAAATGTTAGAACAGATGGATACTTTCAAACTTCAAAACATATCAGATCAGAAAAAATGACAAATCGGTGCCACTTTACAAACTTTAAAAGAAGAATTTGAGAGTAATATAATACAGCAGTTTGAGCACATGATCATGCTTATTGCAGAATTCCAGTTCACAATCATTCAGTGAAAGTTATAGTGGTAGACTAGCTATAGTGAGTGCTGAACGTAACTAATTTTTCAACATATTTTGTGTTTGTATTCTGTTTCTAATCCATATGGATTTCGCCCTTTGTGACAAGAATTTTGACCAGCTGCAGAACCAGGTTAGTAACAAAAATATATCTCTTTCATACATGCTGTAAGTCTGGCATGTAGTTTATAGATTACACTTTTTACACCATAATTATGCTCTTTTGCGACTTATAATAACAATAATTACACTTATACATCTCATGGGGTTGGCATGTATGAACAGTTAGCAACCAAAGTTTCTCTCAGATTTATTAATTTTGGGTGCAGCTTGAATATCAACCCTCAAGGTTTCCTTTCCAGACTTTGAGGAGATTCCCATTTTGTGTTCATACCACTTTCTTTATCTGATCTCACAGAAAAGTGAAGCAGATGAATTCTTATTTTAATATCAGAAATACATACCCATCACTATTGTTAAACATACTCCTTCTGCAATGTATAAACCTTCTCTGTGCTTAGATGCACTCTCCTCCTGTTCTAGAAATTCTTAGAACATGTGCATTGACCCAGTCTTTCTATCTGTCATTGACCCATAAATAGTGCATCCTCATTCTCTTTTGGATGACATCTTAAGTCACAAGTGGAAAAATTACTCACTTGAAAAAAAAATACCCACAGTGATGGTTATGCTATATCATGACTTTTAGAGAAACAGTTGTCTGTCAGTCTTCATTATAAGAAGTATCATTTAACAGTCCAGTGATAATTTATTTAATGCTTTACATATAACAAATCACCTACCCTCCCTACTCCTCATGGGTTTAGGAATTTCTTATGGAAATATGTAAAATTGTGTCAGAATTATCAATTCATTATTTCCAGTTTGAGTGTTAACATGTTATACAGGGGTCTTCTTAATTAAGGTTATTTAATGCAGTGAGCATTATTAACATCAGTTAATATCCTAAAGACTTATTGGAGATTACATGTGCCTCAATTTTTTAATTAATGCTGGTAGCATTTATCATGTTCCTTTGTTTATAATTTGATTGGTGTATGTTTAAACGTGGGGGTTTTCAATAAAGAAAATAAGTTGTAAAGATAACAATAAGGCAGACACAACCCTGTTTTATATTATGCTTCATCAGTTGGGGTGTTTTTTGTCATCCAAAAGTTTCTTTCAGGATTTTTTTTCAGATGTCAAAAAGTAGGGGCAAGTGTAAACACGAGAAAGTCCCATAGAACACTCAGGCCAGATGTCTTTTGTGTAAACAGTGTACACAAATGGACAGATGTTCCGTTTGTTGTCCATGGCCGAACAATACCTGGGACTTAGCCAAAACTTGGTGTACACGTAAGCACATCTTCCTCCTCGCCATCTGAATCACTAAGATCTCAGATTGTACACAGTATACCTTGAATTGACTGCATGTCTCCAAATAATAGAGGGAGAGCTGGCATCTGCCAGGAGGAATCTACTGTTACCACCCTTGACAACATAACAGCTGCTCAGCAGATTGACTGTTCCGCTGAATGAAAGAGGGAGGAGCAGCAGCATCTTGACAAAGGTAGTGTTCTTCTAAGAAGAAGGCAGCATCTATCATTAAGGGCTGTAAGCTTATTAGAATCAGTTGTAGCCCTCCACCCCCACCCTGAGTATAGCAGGGTGGGGTAGTGTTGTCCAGAGTGCAAGCACAGTCTTATGCCAGGTGAGGGTAAAACGGAGCCTTATTATGGAGTGTGTTTGCACTGCTATCCCCACCTCTGTTGGGTGGAAGGTCAACAATCTCCAAATACCTAACTTCAGGCAATGAGCAGTTCATGCAACACAAAGAGGAAAGACTGCAGATAGAGGAGTGTACACAGTTAAAAATATGTTATGCTCATTTTGCATTTATAGTAACAGGTAGCAACCTTCTCCCCAGATTTACTAAATTTTGGACACAGTTTGAATGTCTATCAAGGTTTGCCTTCCTGACTTTCTTTGAGGAGATGGCCATTTTGTGTTGATACCCATTTGTCTCTGATCTCATAGGAAACAGAAATAAATATTTGAAATTCTTACTATTTCACATGAATGTTTGCAGTTTTAAGTTGTCAGTAAAATATAAAATTGAAAAAGTACTAATTAAAACCAGTTGTTGTTGACCATTTATGCAAGTGTCAAGTACCCATAGTCTGTCTCAAAACGTGTTGTGTTGAAGTCTGCAATACATATCCATGTTAACATTACCTTGATTCCTATTTACATCATGATGTTTATATATAAAAAGAATATATTATTATTATTATTAGGTACTTTAAAGAGAAAAAATGACTGTAAAACTGGATTCATGATCATGTGAGTGTTATACATGCATCAGGCACAGTTTGACACGTGTACTGTATTGTATTCAGTTACATCACATATTTTTCCATTAACATATAAGTGATATCAAAGCACACATTTCATTAACATATAGCTTGTGTTTTTATGCATACTCTTGATGTACATCATCTTGCTTGTTATAAAAATAGTTTTGCAGGGAATTTTATTACATTATTTATATATATATATATATATATATATATATGTAGTATGTACGCTGTATCAGTGATATACCACAAGATGTATAAATTTTTCATTAGAAGGAAGTGAGGACTGCCAAGTTTCCTTTTAATGAAAAATTTATATGAGTTGTATATCATTGATACAACGTACATACTATACATATATTTTATTTATATCACATACAAATACATATATTTGCCCTTTGAACGGAGTTTTAGGATTTACTACAGGCAGCTGTGTATTGACTGAGTGAATAAACTCCTCACATCCCCGAGTGTGTCTGCTACAAAAATGTAGTTCTGTGCTTTTTGTGGCTATTCACAATCACCTTTGCATATTGATAAGTTGATTGTTTTCTCTTTTTAGTTTCTATTTTTCTTCACATTGATTAAATCAGTATAATACACACTTATGATTTAAACATGAAAGATGGTTTTAATAATAAAAGTAGAGCACTACAAACACTTGGTTAGCTACACCATTCACATGAACGCTAAGCCATTCACCTACCAGCTCAAGGAAATTAATGTGGAATAGAAACTAAGCGAAATGACGAACCAACAAGAGGTAATTAAAATATTTTAATATATTTACAGTTGATCTAAGTCATTATTTTGCTTTAGTAATAGTACTACCAACCACACACACACACACTCTCTCTCTCTCTCTCTCTCTCTCTCTCTCTCCCTCCCTCCCTC
>JAECUM010060833.1:0-18392 GCA_016617855.1 Megalonaias nervosa
AGCAACTCCGAATCTGGCCACTGCTTTTAGGTAAAATTATAGTGAAAGTCGTACATTAGCCTTTTGATATGTCAAGAACAGCTGCACCAACATAAATCGGTTTATTTAACTTTAAATTTGTCTTTCGTCGCTGTATTGCAACAAGATTTTCATTAAATATTTTCATACTGACAAAACCGTCATCGTTGACTAATTTATTTCTGCGAAATACATCATCTACAATTTCAATATTGACTCGCTTTCTGATATTTTCCATAGTCTTATCGAATACTGAATTATTAATCAACTTGAAAAAGTTTTTCTCAAAGTCGGTCTTAGCAATGGCACGACGTTTGGTATTTAAATCAATATAATCTGCCATCCAACGAGATTGATTAAATTTTAGCGCGCGATGAACCTTCCTAAGGACAAAGCCGTGGTCGACTGCTTGTTTTAAATTTTTGTAATGTATCACGGAATTTCGTTTACTGAGTAAATTTGGAACTAGCTTATTAACGATCGAATTTTTTGATGTTGTCATTGCCTGTTGTTCAGGCGATAATAAACTATAATCGATCATCATTGACTCTGCACAAAACGGATAGTCGTTATGTAGATCATGTAACGAACTAGGATAATCAAGATCAACTTCAACAAAATAACTGACATTTTCTGGGAGATTTTTCTCAGTTTCTTTAAGAAATTGATCTGGAGTTATCCAACGAAATCCACTGCACGGCATTGGCTCTGACATTACATAATCATACAAATTATTAGAGACCAGAAAAATAATATAATTTGACGGTAAATTTGTATCGTAATTTTTTAAGTACTTATTATTAGCTACCGCTTATTTTTTTTTTTATAACGCTATTTCCGCCGCGAATCCCTTTTTCAATAAAATTAAACATATCAACATGTGTCAAGAGATCCAATTCTATCTTATTTGTTTTTAGCAGAGCATCCCATGACAATCCTGGCGCAGAATAATACCAACACGGATCTAATCCGTAATTTTCATGACTAACTTTACGAAAATTTTCGAAAACATCAGCAAGTAATAACACATCTGTTTTCAAATATAAATCATGATAATCACCAAGTGTCTTACAACCATATTTATTCCAAATATCTTGTGCATATTTATACTCGTCGTCGGATATACTTCACCTTTTAGTTGCGATTAAAATTTATCTTTGTCGGGCAAAGAAGTTTCATCACATCTGCTCAAGTCCTCGAGGTACTCGTACGGAAAGACACCTTTTTTTGTCAGGTAGGCATAATCCCCACCAAAGCAACTTCGTAGATTACCAAAACTACTACAACCTTTTACAAGCTCATCCAACGGCGCCGCCATAAATTGCAGACTGTCGATGAAACGTAATTTGCCGAGCGTAACTGACATATATTTTTCAAAATTGTTCGAAATACTTTTTATTACATTATTTAATTTTAGTTTAGTTTTAATTTCCTTATCGCCAAATGCTTCGACAATAATATGACTATCATAACCACGGAAATTATGTAAAACGACAGGAATGAAATCTGGCGCATGAAATTTCAAATTACAATTATGTGCTGCTCCACGATATTGGCCGGTTAGATGACAGTGATCGCGCACTTTATCGCCAGGCATAGGTTTCTCACAGATATGCCAATTAACTGCCTCGGAAAAATCAAGTTGTTGTTTGGGTGTTATTTTTATTGGAGCTGTTTTATATAATCTGTTGAAAATTTTATTAGCATCATCTATTAAATTTTTTAGTAACCACACGGCAGGATTTTTACCTATGTATAATTTTATTGGACTTGAAAAATTATCGTTAGTGCAACAAACTACTTTATAAGCTGCTCCACAGGGAACATGTAGTTGTATTTTTCTGGTGCTTGATTTATTTGGATCATTTTCTGCGCCTGCCACAGGAACAAGTAAACACTCGAAGTCAGCATAAATAACAAACGGAATACTTAATTTATGATTATAATTATTAAATTTTAAAACTTTTTCTTTCTCTATTGGCATTATTATTTTTTGAACAGTAACACAGTATTTAACATGCTCATGCAGTTTTTCATCCTTAGAAAACCTTGTAAACAACAATAACAGAAATATTTCTTATTTTTATCTTTATTATATTGTCTACCAACTAGACCGTTAAAGTTTTTTATCCAAACGTAATGTCCTTTATAAAACAGCAAGTTTATTGTGTTTTGTGTAGCTTTTTCTGAGTTGTATCTGGGATAAACATTTTCACGCTCGTCAAGACCAAACACATTAACTGAAATATTATTTTGCTTTTCAAACTTTGGTATTTGATTTTCTACAAATGGAAAGTTAATGCCATTAAAATTTAATTTTGATACATGACTAATATATTTGTCAACGCGATCAGCATTTTTTTTTTCTGCTGGAAACATCGCAAAAAGAATAGCCCACTGGAATTTACGTTTATGCAACTTTTTTGTTTTTAATTTTTTGAGGCGGGTCCATATATGAACTACCGCAAAGTACCTTACATCTTGCTGTGTGAAATAAAACTTCCTCCACCACCTCAAATTTCCAACCTAATGCTGATACAGTAAATTCCTCCAATTTTTTATTTATTTCCTGATGTATTTCATCGGCAACTGAGGAAATATTTTGTTCCAGCTAATATTTTTCGTGATTTAGCTGTTAGATATGGTTCGGCAATCTCTGTATCTTTTTGAAGTGCATGTAACTTTGATAAAATAACATGATACTGTACTATTAGTTTTGATACTTTTATGTACTGCAAGTTCTCGCATTACAGTTGGATGTAGAAGATGGAATAAATTTGTAGAGTTAAAATTTACTAAAATATTTTGATTATCAAACTTGTAACTGTTATCAAATCCTGCAAAAGCGGTAGCTATTTCTGTAGGTTCTCCTATAAGGCTTTTTGTGGCTATATCTCGCAATTTCAGCATCGTTACATAATATTTTATATATTTAATTGATATTGCTAGTTGAAAAATCAATTAGAGATATGAATTGTTTAAGGTATAATGACACAAAATTTGAGTTACATAAGACTGACGGCAGAGGAACAGGAAGAATATCACGTTCATCGCAAGTACAACTTGTATGCAGGAAATATGTTATTTTCAGTGATTCACGTCAAGTACGGAAAACCGTATGGTAAATCAACACCAGCTGGTTATAAGATTAGCATAAAATCGGAAGGATATACCGAGAGCTGAAATGTTTAGAAAAGATTTTATTTATACATTATTTTGCGATGAAATTTCAGAAGGACAACGAGTTTATAGAGTAAATAACTCGATTAAAATGATAATATTGAAAACTTGTCCTTACAAGATGAATTTCAGCCACATCCCGTGTTTGATCTCTACGAGGCAAATAATAATGGAATTATTCGAAATATCCAAACGAAAAAAGTTGTTGGTTTTATGAACAACAGCAGTTATCTTAGAATAAATGTCAGAGGAACACAAACAGATCAAGCTGGTTATTATAGCCACAGATTTGTTTACGAAACCTTTAACGGACCTATACCCGATGGTTTAGTGATAGACCACGCCAACCGTGTTAAAACAGATAATCGTTTAGAAAACCTCGAACTTGTCACGCCGAAAGAAAATAGCAGACGAGAAAACACAGGTAATTATAACAATTTTAGTAAAGTTAAACCCATTGTTTCATTTAATCTTGAAACAGATAAGGAACTGAAATTTCCTTCAATAAAAGCTGCGGCAAGATATTTTAAGATAAATTCGGCAACAATCAAGAGAGCTGCAGATGGACTAACAAATACGGCAACATCACAACCGACATTTGACAGAATCATCTTCAAATACGACAATTAATTATATTTTCCAGCTCGTTTTTAGTTAAGCAGTTATGAGCGAACGCAATAACATCATCTTTGTTAAATTTTAGCGTCATTACTGCGCTATCATTAAGTTTATTTTTTTCTGCTGCTGTTAGCAGAATTTTATTAGAATCACCTTGCATCACATTAACGTTGACAGAATAAGAACTATATTCCAACAAACATTTTCGCACTGCTTCGGCTAATTCTGTGTAATTTAATATATCAACTTTCTGATGATATTTTATCTCGTTAGTCATCTTATTATTGTAAATTAGATAAAACTATATTATAATATGGACTTCATGAAACGACTTGCTGGTATAATCGCGGATGATAATTTTACACGGCAATATAATCGCGGAGGAAACGTTATAGTCGCAGATAAACACAACTCTGTTTGTTATATAGAAGACGATATTCTATTTAACAACGACGACGAACAAGACGAAATTGTTGGTGTGGTTGATAAAAAAAGTACAGCAGACCGACAACTGGACGATATGATGTTAAGTATCATATCACAAAGAAAATCTCGAAATTTAATTTTTCAGTAGATGAAAATCAGTCTTTTTGGCGGCTGATAAAACCTTTTTTAAACATTAGAATTCCGGGCCGACAGAAAAATATAAAATTTGACTTTATATTTGTCAAGATTTTTAACTTGATGATGATCTCTGACGATCGCAGACAATATCTAATATCGTTATGTAAACCTGTAAAATGTAAATCTGTTAAACGTAAGTACGAGGAAATTTATAACAATATTATTTCAATATAGATTTAGTTGGAACCCAGCTGTTAAATTTATCGCTGTACCCGCGCCACTTGACACGGCTTTTATTACCTTTTTTCCTAATAACTTTTGTAATAACAAATATATCTTGCTCAGTTTTCTGCAGTTCCTGCTCGTAAAAACTACCGGTTATTTGCTCACCTAATAAATCCTTTAGCGCATATGTTACAGGTATTGTCAGTAAAACTTTTATCAACAACAAACACGTCTTCGCTCCAGTTTGGGGTAAATCCTTTTTTAAATGTTTTTTTTTTTTTTTTTAAATTTATATCTGCGATGCATGTTTTCGTTTGCAAGAATCGGATTTTTAATTGCGTCGCGTGCTGACATTTTTATTGATCTGTGTTTTGTGCTATTATAATTATCAACAATTTGTGAAAGATCGTCAATATATTGATTTGTATTTTTTGTGTCAAATGTTTATGTATCAGCTCGTTTAGTGTACGATTAAATCACTCGACGATAACGCTCTTATCTTCATTTCCCGTAACACGTTTTTTTATGTTATTTTGTTCCAAAAATTGCTCATATTGTTTATTTAAAAAAAAATCCGCTCCGTGATCAGTCCAAATTTTATTTGGTTTTCTTTCCGTACTTGTTATTATCTGTTTCAATGCATCAGTCATCGATGTTCCTCTTTTGCCGAAACTGGAACACTAAACGCGTATTTACTAAAAACATCTACAACGTTAAAAAGATACTTCTTTGGAGCGCCATCAGCGCCAACGTTAAACTGAGCATGATTTGACACATCAACTAAATCTATCGCCCAGATATCGTCGACGGCATTTGCGACAACTTTACGTGGCGGAAACTATTTTAATTTTATGTAACTCAGCTGCATGATCATCATATAATTTTTTTCCAAGACCTAACTTATATTTTGTTCCTATCATTCCTTGAACTAACCTTCTATCAAATCGTTCTCTCATATTTATAGGTTTCATATCACGTAGTTCGTCTATCATTACCTTATTACAGCCGTGCTTATCTTGCTCATTATCACCATAACAAATATCATGACGCATTGCTATTGCATTAACTTGATTATAAGGCTCTTGTCCTGGTAATAGATTATAGTTTTCGTCTGACTGTTTGTCCAGTGGATTCTACGGCCCAGTGTATTCATGGCCAAGTAATGTCCATCCTCCTTTTGGTTTCGGTAATTTTCCAATAAATTTGTGGATGTCAATGCCGCTGCCAATTACCTCACGGCGATTGCATGATTGACAGTACGTAACAATTTTATCTTGTTCTATACAAAGATCTTTATCACAATCCCAATTACATTTCATTTTATTTTATTTTGTCGCATAAAAAATTATTTTTTTATTTTTTATTTTTATTTATATTTTTATAATTTCTGAAAATATTTTTTTATAATTTCTGACAATTTCTAAAAACCTGTTGTTGTTTGGTTAAAAGTTCTATTTTTTTTAGGGATAAATGGTACTAAAAATCAAAGAAAATGAGTAAAATTTCGATTTTCGCGAGGGTCAAAACCTCCGCGGATTCATATTTGATTTTTTGATTTCCTCAACTTTTTCGACAAAATTTACAAATTTTCACAAAAAATCGACAAAAACATCGGAAAAAAAAAGAAATTTTGATCAATTTTATCGAAAAAATTTGAGGAAATAAAAAAATCAAATATGAATCCGCGGGGTGTTTGATCCTCGCGAAAATCGAAATTCGGTCAATTTTTCTCTGACTTTTTTCTCTAAAAAACAACAGGTTTTCAGAAATTTTCAAAAATTTTCAGAAATTATAAAAATATAAAAAATACTTTCAGAAATTATAAAAAAAATATTTTCTGAAATTTTCAGAAATTATAAAAAATATTTTCAGAAATTACCTTAGTCAATTAATCATCTACTAAAATAACTCTGTCGGGACACATTCCAGATCCAGTAGTCGATTTTAGAAACATACTTTTTCTTCTACCGCAAACAGCGCAAATACTTTTTAACATTATCCTGTTGTTATTTGTTTTTTCCGTTGTCTCATTCTTATTCTCTTTCTTAGTTTTACATTTGAGACAGTATGTTGACATATTCCTTAGTTTACATAACATTCACTGCAGTCTCATCATTTGCGTGTCCGGCGACGGAGTCAAACTGTAAAATAAATTTAAAAAAATTAAATTTAGGCTGGGACATCTGTCGAATAAACATAATACAATAATAACCACAAGCTTATGTTCCAACCGGCTGTAGTTTATTAGACAAGTAATTTATTTTTTTTAATTGTTTAAAAATATATCTTTTTATAAGATCACTCGGAGGAAGTCCGAACGAATCAAAATAATTATTGCTATGGACTGGAACCCATTGAGTGCCGGATCCATGATCGAAGTTTTTATATATTTACAACACACGAACCACCTGCTGGTACATTATCTAAGTCGTTATTGGAATATACTCCACGAAATCCGACAATGCCATTCAATCTCGATATAATTTCGAAATTACTCAACGGTGGTGACTTCGTCACTGGCGTCAACGGCGCCTGGTGCCTGGTAGAGTCAGTCCACGTCCTATCCCTAGCAGGTTTGGAATTAGACTGCCTGCTAACCCCGCTAGCAGCGGAGCGAAAGGAATAATTCCTCCTTGTTTTGTTTTTCTTGGCGACTTCATTTTTTTTTAGATTCTGTCGCTGGCGATTTCTTTTTAGCTGACATTATATTATTTATTGTTATATAAAATTTGTTTGATTCCATCGCCGGATACCGCTTTTTTAGTTGCTCCAGATACTCCCCATGACGCTGCCGCTAGTCCCAGTGTTCCTAACACAGGCAGAATCTTTGGTAAAATTACAGAAAATGCTGGTCCAAAAAATCCTCCGTGTTTTGCCATAAATTTTACTTGTGCAACGGATAACCTAAGGATGAAGGGTTTTCCCTGATCTAGCTTTTTGATTTGTTTCTGGGTTAACATTACTTTTACTGCGGACGCGCCCGTCTTTGAGGATATCATTACGGAGACAGAATTATGTTTGGCAACTGCCGCTGATAATTTTTTAATTTGGCCTGACGTTAGGTATATTTCTCTGGTTGTGTATTCCGTTTTCATTTTATATTTGTTTGTTAGATTAAACTTGGACAGTCATCCGGAATTTTACGGAGTCGATTGTCAAGAATTTATCACTGGCAACTAGTGCATATACGTTATACTGTTCGGCTGGCAGTACGCCAAGCGTCCAAGTGACATCAGTATCAACAATCGATCCAATAACTCGTTCGGGATGCTTTGATATGTCAAAATAAACAATTCCGTATAAAGACCTAAATTCTTCTACACTTATTTGGCTTCCACTGTCAGCGTCCTGATATATTTGCATAGCCTCCATAAGATACATGTACGGCCGAGATATGTTTCTTGTTTCATCATCAGCAAAATTGCATTCGATTGCACGTTCCGGATATTGTTTAGAATTTACTCGTACAAATATTCGTCTAACGTCAGGGTTATCAAATATAGAGTTGTTTATTTCTTGATCATTAGGACGTGCCTATCGTTGAAATACAACAAACAAGTGTCGCGGTAATTGTTCGTTTGTCGTAGATGTAACACGCCAGGTGTAATCAGTTGCGTTAGGAATTGCTGTCTGAGAAATTCTGTTTTGCTGAAAATATATTTTTTTCCTGTAAGCGGTCAATAATGATTCGTGTTCCATTGTTTTAGCTACAGTTGGGACAACTCGTGGCATCCACAGCGCTAATCTTGTAATAGCAAACTGTCCTTCAGCTACTCCATCAGCGTGTATTATACAATCGTTTTGATCAGCTCGATCTAAAATAAGTGTATGTTTCATCCCGCGAAAAACTTTGTTATAGTCGCGGCAGAATTCAAATATTGTTCTTAACGGAAGCATCATCGTTATTTGGCGAGATTCTGCAGCAAATGTTTTTCGTTTGGCATATCCCTCATTATAGTAATGTTGTAATCTTGTAGCAGCTAATCGTATTGCGTCTCCGATATCAGCAGCCCCATTACCAGCAGGATTAGCGATTAGATTATTATTGTCTGGAGCAGGATTACCAGCACCAGTACGAAATTCGCTTGAAACAGCTGTCACAAACGAGGTATCTTTAAACCACATCATATTTGTGGCTATTGATTTTGAATAATCATCGCTGAACGAGACGATATTTAGTATTGTACTTGCTATGGGCAAGTGCATTGAAATATCTTCCACAGTCTGATTGGCCAGTTGGTACCATGCACTTTTAAACAAGCTCCAACCGTTATTGACAAGTGCTATTTCTGCACCAGCTGCAATATCACTGCCTATCGCAGTTAGTAATTGACCACGCTCTTCTAACACCGCTTTGTGTGGTAATAGAAACACATCCTCGTCTCGCGTGTTAAAAGTTCTGTTGCCAGCTTTATTTGGTTCATTTGAGTTTTCGTCAAGATACTCAACATACCCGAATTCTGTTACTGTGTTTTCGGTATCATGTTCTTCGGCAAGATCGAGATAATTTTTAACAGACACTATTTATTCTATAATCCACACAAAATTTAAGTAACTAAAAATCAGCAGGAGTTATTTTTGTTTTCTTTACTAACTTACGGACCACCACTTCACCACGTGGTGACAGTAATTTTTTTGTTGTAGCCATTATAGCTTGTTCTGTTTCTGCTGTTGGTGCAATATCTGATATTGCTCGTTTTATTTCTGCGGTTGACGCAACACTTTGGTGTCGCCTTTAATTTTATCAGCAATCTTTTGTCCTACTGTGGTGCCTGCCGCAGATGCGGTTCCCGTCACAAAAGCTTTATCTGCGTCAAGTCCAATTGGTGCTACTTTACGCGCAATTCCAGGGATATTCTCGATCACCTTTGTAAATATATTTCAAAAAAATCCACCTACAACACCTACAATTTTTCTTCGATAAACTTTTTTTTTTCTCATCGTTTTTATTAAATTAGGTTTACAAACTTTACGCCGACGACTACGAAGTCGATAGCGGAGCTATTGCGCGCGTAGGTGTAAATAATACATGACAATTTCGTTGTTAAGATCTATGTGTCGTCCTGATTGATCTGTTAGTTGCATTGTTGGTTATTTGATTTTCAGGAGTAATCGGATAATATATTATTTGTCGAGGACTAATTTGCATCAGTGAACCAGGTGGGACATCTGGTGAAAAAACTATAGATTGTTTGACCGCGACTTCCCTTGATTGAGTAAGACCTTGTTGCAATAGAACAATTGATTAAAATTGTATTTACTTCTGTCATGTTAACTGGAAGATCTCCGTCATATGATACACTTTGCTGTGCAACACTGCCATACTGTCGAAGATTACATCCTAGAAAGATGCGATACTAGTCGCTGGTGAAAAATCGATTATCAAATTATTTTTTAGTGTGATTCTGGCTTCTTAGCGTATTATTGTTTAGAGTTAATTCAAAATTGTCTGCGGCAGAGCCAATTAGTTCTCTTATTGTTTTGTTGAGATGAGTTACATTATACGCTCCCTGTGGTATTTTGTCTGATACCCAAGCACCAGAATTAAATGTAAAGTCATCATTGACGTTTGTTTTTACATTTGCCATAGAATGCCATACCGTAGCAGAAATCAATCCGATTTCGTACTGGCTATCAGGATCTAGCATTATTGGCGGATTATAGTAGACAGAAAAGTTTGCGTTGTTTCTTGTTGTTTGTGAGGAGTCAAGTAATAGTGTTGTTCACATTTATATAAGATCGTTATGTAAAATTTCATACTCGTCTGCTGTCAGTAATTTACTCGATCTAAGATTATCTAATATGTCCACGATCTAGCCGTCAATTTCAGTACCTGTATTACCTGCTTCTTTTGATGATACTAATAAGATAAGTCGATCAACCATTTCGGCGTTTGATGTAAAAACTTTAACACCAAAACCGAGTCTCTGATTAACTACATTTTTGTCACGTTTTCTTTCCGTTCCTCTAAGCACGGCGTAAAAACTGATTTTATACAGGTTTTTAAGACGTTGATATTGTTTTGCAGTATCAAGTACAACTGATGCAATTACTCCACTACGCATTTTACCACAATTTTTGCAAGAAATACGCGTCTTTAGGATCGTATCCTAAATTTTGATACGCTTCGTTTCCTTCTTCAATGATTTTATCTAATATTCCAGTAAACTTTGTGTAATCATCCCCTGTCCATTCCCAAATGTTTTGAATATCATCATCAATCCCTAAACTTTTAACATGAAACTCGATAAAATCTTCAAATTCAATATCAGTAATATCTTCCTTCGCTGCTCTTGTTAATTTTTCAAAATCTTTTTTCGCAATTATTTCAGCAAATTCTCTCACACATTTAGCAGGTACATTAACATCTTTTTGTCTGTTAATGTAATCAGTTACCTGTTGTATTTTAATTTTTCTTCCACTGTTTCAGCAATTTTTTTAACTGTTTCCTCCGCCTGTGCTTCTTGTTGTTCTTTTAACTGCCCTAACAAACCTTTTTCTTGTACTTGTTTTAGTTCCTCTGGAGATAATGCTGATATTTCTGGTTGTTTGCCAAGTACTGCTTCGGTAACAGGTTTAAAAAATTTGGTGGTTTTTTCTTCTGCAGCACGTTGTCCTCGACGTTCCTCTTCCACTTTTTTCTTAAAAGCAGCTCAAATTTCAATAAATTTCTTTAGCAAATCTATTTTTTTGTTGATGTTTGTCAATTGTTTATTTTTATACGCGATATAAAATTCATCTACAGATATGTGTCGATACAACAACGAAACATTTTAACTGGATCACGTGCTAGTTTATCAAATAAAAGAAATTGTATTTGTCTTTGGTTGCTTGATGATATAATTCAATAAATTTATCTTTTGTGACGTCACCACATTGCTCGTTTGCAATATTTCTCACATCAACATTATCTAGCCCTGGAAATAATATAAAACATCCCGTATTTCGCCCAATAAATTTGTCAACATTGTAAAAGCCTTGCGCGAGATACATCGAATTACATTTTTTGTTACGCGATAATGAAAAATACGACTTAATCTTATTCATCTCCTCGTTATTTAGCGGAATATCGTCAAATACAATTAGTTTATGCTCGGACGAATCAAGTTCGTTGACAGGGATTAATTCCTCTGGTTGTTTTATTAAAAATATATCATCGCCAGCGTCAAGCTCATCACGAAGTTTATCGTTGTATTCGCGTAATAACTCGTATTTGTCTTGTTGTGGATTAATTGTGTAAATATATACCTTATCGTAGTTATAGTTATCGTCGAGTAAGAGATTTAGCAAAAGATTTGTTTTACCAGAGCCTGTACGACCAATATAAGATAATGACAATCTGGAAGTTCGTTATTATGTTTATGTTTGATTAATCGTTCGGTGTCAAAATTTAATATCGTTGACTTCGCCATTGTTGTTATACAACTTTTTGTTGTTATATAATTTACATAATATGGCCTATTACACAAAGTTTGGAACAGCACTTACAGAATCTGTTTCCGCTGACGAACCAATAATAACTGATACGTGATCGCTAGTAAAAGAAACCGGCGACACAATGACAGGAAACTTATTTATGTCAAATCAACGAGTTCTGGGTTTAGAAACAAATTATCCGCCAATAAAAGTTGTTGATACACAAGCTGTTAGTTATGCACAACTAAAATCCGTCGACAATAATAAACTATCATTGACAGGACGAATTTTAAGCGGTAACTTGGATATGTCAGGAAAAAGGTTTCATGCTTGGAAACCGCATATCCTCCAAAAAACTTAGATCAAACCCAAGCGATAAGTTATTTACAGTTGAAGTATGTTGATAATAACAAGCTTGATAAAACTGGTGAAACTGTTACAGGTAATATTAACATGTCAAGTAAAAAAATTATTGGGTTGGAAACCGAGTATCCAACAGCAAATGCTAATAGCACACAAGCGGTGAGTTATACGCAACTAAAATCCGTTGACGATAACAAAGTTAACAAGGCCGGCGACACAATGACAGTAACCTTGTGATGAGCAATAACTCAAAAATAACTGGATTACCGATAACTTCACCACCAGCTAATGAGACTGATGCTATTAGTTATGCTCAGTTAAAAGAACTCACCTCGTATTTTAAACGATCCGGTGGACCAATATCAGGTAACATTAATATGAGAGACAAAAAAAATAACAACATCGTATGTTCCAGTTAACCATAATGATCTAACGAATAAAGCATACGTTGACAGTGTATCTGGTGGTGGTATAAAACGAACCAAAAACAATGTTGGGTATATTCCAACACTTTTTAAGACAACTGATAACCGAGTTGGGTTTGACGTAAGTGCATCATCATATTATCCTGAAAATTACCCTCATTATGCTTTCTCTGATAGACAAGAATGGACTACTAACGGAGAAGTTGGAAATTTTTGGATTAAAATTAAATGTCCCATTGCAGTTGCTATTTGGCAATTTCGTTTGCGAGGTCGATTAAACTCTAGTGTTTGTCGAATTTATAATTGGCGATTGGAAGGATCAAACGATGATAGACTGCGTAAAATTGTATAGTACAACAGACATTTATATTTCAACAACACAATATTTTACGATTCCAACTGCGAATACTGTTAACAAGTACATGTATTTCCGAGTTTATGTTATAGCTGCTGAATATCCGTTTCCAGGATTGACAACATTTCAAATATACACACTTGATGATCAGATTTAATGTAACGTTGTAAATAAATGTCACAATTATTTACAATCATTGCTAGAGAATTTTATGGTAATATTTTTAACCCTAAAATAAATGTTGGAGACGAATCACTATTAGTACGTGTGATAAATACTAGGAAAAACTTTGCAATTCCAATGATAAACTCTCCATTGCCAGAAGAAGAAAAAAAATTTATTCTCGTTATCCATATGCGAGGACCACAACTATTTGAAGCAATAAAAGACTTTGATATTATAGACAGTTACTGTAATCCTGATTATTGTATAGAAGAAAATAAACAAATTGGAATCCTGCTAAACAATATTGCTCGAGCTTAATTTTGAAAATATAAATTTGATAATAAAATCAAACTTAATAATAAAACGAGCTTATGGTGAAGGAATAAAGGAAAAAGAACGAGTAAACGATAGCCATGATGACCTCGACAAACTAGCGGAATCTAAGATAATAGGAATTAAAAGGAACAAGGAGTTATACAACAGTTTTTCAAAACGAAAATTTTTTAGACATCTCGGCATGTACTACTACGACAAGGAAACCCTAGTCAAAGTTGCTAGAATGACGCTAGTTAAAGAGTTAATTATAAAAGCATACTGAAACGCACTTCTACCAATGATACGTAAAAAGAACCCAGAATTTAATTCGATTATTGTTCACAAATCTCTAGCGATAATCAAAGATTTTGACAATGAAATTAGTAATCTTAGCGATGATGAGCGAGAACAGTTTTTTGAGGAAGTCAATCGAACAACATTTGGTGTAGGGATTGGTTCTTATTACGACATAGGTGAAGAACATGATGTTCCACTTCCATCACTCCAACGCTCTAGACAATTGTCATTACGAAATTATTACAATGAAGTCGAGAAAATGTTCACAAAACAATACGAAAAATCATGGCTTAGAGAAAATACTTTTACTCAAATTACCTTTCTTGGACGAAAATCACTCAAAAATTAAAGATGATAAATTTCGTAGTCGCATATGCAATTATCAGACAATATCTTGTCCTCAAAAATTTTACTTTGAATCTAATAAGCTTGGTACTTGGGTTTATTGATGAAACAGAAAGAGAATACAGTAATTTGGTGAAACAGATTTTTATGAACGGTAAGTAGAAAACACGTTTGATTCCTACAGTTGATTAAAGAAAAATGAGGTACTGACAGATGAACAAAATAAGGATACTTCGTCAGATGTTTATGACAAGTATAGAGATTTTATAGGTGATCCTATCAATAATAAGTTTCGTGAATTTCTTCATTCAGTTGATGGTACTAGAGTTTTTACTATCGTGTAAAAACTGTAAACAAATATTGTATAATGAAAAAACAGATCATCAATTTCAATCATATTTTAGAAGAAATTCCAAAACAAGATGTTGACGCTCTAATGCAATATTACAGATATTATCATAAAAACCTCTGGTGTGTAAAACAATATTACATGTATTACAGTAGAATACTTCGAGTAATATCATATTTACCATTGCTGATGACAAGCTCTGGTATAATTTCAAGTGGCGCATCGTTAAATCCGTTTTTATTAATAATATCAGGTGTTGGTGTTTCTTTTTCGACGGCGTGTAAGAAAATTGAACCTCGTCTTGAGACCAAAAACATTGCTTGTAAAACAGCTAGTATAACTTATAAAAAATTACTTGATCAGATACGATCTTATTTGCGAGGAGTAAAATATGATATGGACGACTTAATACACGAGTTTCGTAATATTGTCACTATGTTAGATCGCATCGGAAAAAAACAACCCACGATTCTTATGCATTTCATGGAAAATATGTACATATTTGTAATTTTTGAAATTCTAAAATAAAAAGTGGAAGGACTAGTATTTCTTAATATTATATGTTCCATAAATAATAAAAATTAAAAATGTTCATTAGAAAGAATAACTGAGTCTTGTTTACCATGAAACCAATTACTTGATCATTTTTCGCAAGAAAAATAATTTTATTTATTGTTTACAAAACAAAGAAACAACAAGTGCTAACTATAGGTTAAATAATAGAAAAGGAAAATCTCACTTAATATCCTATGTGGGAACATAAATTAATTGTTTAATCTCTTCTAAATACTGCCTCAGTACAATTAAGTTTTCACTTCACATTTTCTTCATTACTTGATGGAGTTAAATCCTTTCTCCTTAACTTATAATTTGAAAATATAGCATTGTCATGTCCGTCCCTACGTGTGAACTTACTATTGCCAACTTTGCTTTTGCTATTGATCTACCACAGCGTTAAATTAGTATTTCAAAAACTTTATTTATTGCCTACGAAAAGTTTATAATATTTTTTCGTTTCCTTTCAGAAAACTAGAAACACCACTACAATCAGCGATTGCTCATTTATACTAGTGTTTGTTCCTACGCGATCAATGTCTTACTGTTGGAAGGAAAGCGATTTCTTCCTTTATATAATTTTGTTACTACCTTCTGCCTGGACAAAACGTATGGATTATTTGGAGCATATACACCTTTTTCTTCATTCAAGTGTTAATCGTTGACTTGTTTATTGTTTCTCTTTATGGCTCGGGTGTAGAATTTGCGTCAGTCCTGGATATTGCACTACATAAATCTATTATTTGATTGGAAGGTTCTTTAAAATATTTCCATTTGATACCAAATTTACATTTAGGCCAATAATCGCCATAGTTTGAGAAGATGGTTGAGAAATATCTGCTGATTTATCTCAGCTTAAAAGAAATAATTATATATCCCGTACAAAATAGACAAAGGCACTTTTCAATGGATGAATACATATATTTTTGCATGGTTGAAAACTAAGTGTATATAAGAGAAGACTTTGCCACAAGCGTTTTGCATTTTTTATTTTTAACTGGAATTTCCGAAACTTGGCCTTGCAATGGATATGACTAGCTGATATTTAAGACGGTTTAGAAGAAAAGGACCCATCGAATAATCGCTAATGATATCCTTCTTCTATCAGCAATTCACTATATTCATACTATCTGCATATTCGAATCGTAATGTACCCGCATGGGAATAGGGCAACGTTCAATCTGGTTCACCTTTTGCTAGGATGATGCAGACCGGAGAAAAGAGTATAGCTTGCGTTATGTGTCAGGAATATTATTTTTACCCACTTACTCCCCACAGTGAAGAAAATTATGTAGATAGAAATAAACAAAGAAGCACAGAAACGCCACAAACGAAATATCCAATGTTTTCACAGTATGATGTGAGACTTGCATCATTTGATCATTATCGGCTCCATTGCGATCCAAAAGTCTTCGCTCAACAAGGGCTTTTTTACAAATGTAAGAACATAAGAACGTCTTAAAATCGCTTTACTAGATTGGCAGTAGACTGATACCATTTTGTTTAAAAATAAATTAATATAATACGGGCATCTTGTCTAAATATAGATTTTTTATGAGACTGTGTTTCTGATATATGCAATTTTCTTTTTAAATATTGTCATTAGTACATGAGTGAATTTATTAAAATTTCAAAAAACATCGTGTAAAGGATCATATTCTCTTGTACATCATTGTTATCAGCTGCTAGTCGACCAGTAATGAAATATTAGTGAAAATATTTCCATGTTGAAATATTATTATCTGTTTGCAAATGGAGGTATTAAAATGTTATAGTTTACTTTTATAACAGGGCCTGGATATATTGTTTGCTGCTATGAATGTGGGTTTGTTCTTTGTAATTTGAGTAAAGACGATTCTTTGCCGAGACATTGTCAATATTCGCCGGAGTGTCGACACCTGGCTACAATAGTTGATCAGATTTTCCTTCGAGATTTCAAGGTAAGGTGAGTTTCCTGAAGTAAAATATTTTAAAATATATAGTGCAGCATAGGTGCAGGAATATAGAACAAATGATACCATTCGAGAAATGAATTATTTTGTTGGGGGGGACAAGATATGTTTTGGTTCTTGGAAAAGTGAAGATTGATTTTCAAAACAAACAATGAGTGTTCATTCCATTATTACAAAGTGGCGTATTAATTTATTATTCGTAATGTTCTATTCAGATATTGATTCACCACAGGACAAACTCCAATTTGACTCATGCCCTTACAAGCTTACAAAGGCTATTATATGAGAGATTTGCATTCATGGATATTTAATGTATTAAGAACTTTAACATATATGAAATTTAGAACTGGGTATCTCAAAATGTAGACAGTATGATTGTCCGAAATGCATTAGTAATGCAACTTTTATACGTACTTAGTATAGTCTTTCTTTTCACGGGTTAGGATTGATTCAGTCAGAAGAGAGTTACTTTTGGTTCTTACTCTTCAGTTTGATAACACATATTCTGTTCGGACCAGGTGAGATAATACACGTCAAGTCACATTTATCTCTATATTTTGTTTTGTTTTGCATAGGGGGTGGGGTAGGCGGGAGGGGGGCATTTAGCAGCATTGCAGTTGAATTAGGTAATATTTAATAACGTGTAGCAGGTATATAGTCACAGTAAATCTAAATGGTATTTTATAATTAAAGCACATGACTGAAATCACCATTTAACAGTTCTATGGCAGCTTGATTATATTTAGGAATGAATTCGGTGAACGAATTATGTGTTTCAACAGAAGAAGACTAAAGTCGGACCCGCATTGAGGGAAACACTTGAAATCATGCGTAGCTGATTAAACAGACGCTTTGAGGTGTAAAAGTGCCCCAACCCCCAACCGCAGATAATTGACTACGATAAGAATTAGGACTGAAATGATGTTTTTCCTGACATTAAAATCTAGTCTAAGTTTCCTCCTAAATATCCCAAGCAATTTTAATATTTGATAAAGCAAAAATGTGTTGTTTATTACAGGCACAGTTACAAAGACCAGAAGCAAATGCGTCGAGTGACAAAGAGGCCGGGGAAATGGGTAACTCACTCAGATAAATAACAAACGTGCAGATGATAGACAAATGCGATCTGAACTGAGTTTGACGTAGACTGACAACACACACACACACACACACACACACACACACACACACACACACACACACACACACACACACACACACACACACACACACACACACACACACGTGAG